>PVIR01011383.1:0-47504 GCA_004026965.1 Petromus typicus
ACTGTGGTATGTGGTACTGGTTGCTGCTGGGCGTGAGTCTCCACACCCACTATAGGTATGTGGTTACCGGGGATCGAACCCAGGTCCTTGCGCTTGCAAGACAGGCGCCGGAACCACTGAGCTAAATCCCCGGCCCTAGTTTTTAAGGGGAATTGAGGCTTGCCTCTGTGTATCACTGCAGGTGACCACCATGGATTTTTCTGTGGACTCTGCTCCTCCAAGATGGCTGAGATGCCTACTCATCACATCCCATCAACATGTTGATGCTGTGAAGTTACTAAGAGTGGTCTGTCTCCAGCTGAGTGCCGCTGTGAGGATCTCAAGTCTCCTCTAAAATCTCTCTGACATTCCTTGACAATAGGGTGCAGGTGATCTTGCCTGGTACCAGGGTGAGCCCAGGCTTCCAGTTCTGACCAAGCTTTAGAGCACCTCCTAGTAGTCCAGCAACAATGGAAAGTCTACTGCTTCCATTCCAGTTTGGGGCCTGCTTAGAGGCAGGGTATGGTGTATTTGTATGTTGACTTCATTGGAATAGTTATTTTCCTGTAAATAATTTTCTTTATAGACTGATTTTTTCCAGATCACTTTGGGCCCCTTATCCTGACTTGAGGTTAGAAACTTCGGGCCTGGAGAGTAGAACAATACTGGGAGTTTGAGGCTGATTTCAAGACCAGCCTGAACTACAAAGAGATCCTGCTCCAAAAACTAAAAAATTAAAAGAGAAAAGAAAAGAAAAGAAACTTAATAATTAAGCAAGCAAGAAAAGCTAGTGCAGTAACAACTCTCCAGTCCTTAGGCTCTAGGTTCACTTCCAGTCTGCTTTCTTTTATCAACTTTTGAGAGATATTTTATGTTTGCTTTGTGTAGTATCACAATTTTTTAGTTGTTCTCAGTGGTAGAAATAGGGACAAGGCTATCATGTCTTTCACTCCAGGGTCCGTGATGGCTGTTTTCAGTGAGGTCCATGATCTCCCTCCCAGTAAGGTCTTAGGTACCTAGGGAGAGATGGTGCAACACTGGTGAGTTTGCTGTAGACTTGGACTCTCCTGCATTCACCTGGGGAATTGTTGAGAAAGGTTATCCTCTGCACTTTCATCTCTGCTACCAGAGGACTTGTTCATGCATATGACGCAGAATTTAGGCTGGGCAGTGACTTAAGCAGAGGAAGAAGTTTTGTGCAGAGATCAAACCTGGGCAGTTGTAGAGAGGACTGAGAAACAGAAGCTGCTCATCTCTCTGCATCAGAAGATACACTGGACAACTCCATGTCACTGTCCTGAAGAGGGTGGGCACTAGGAAGGGTGATAATGCACAAGGACTGGGAAGTTGGACAAGAAGGTTTGGGAGAGCTCACTGCTCAGGTGCTGCATGTGCACTTCACATACATGTTTTAAATCCTTCCTACATCAAGTGTCATATCTGGGCCAAACTTTCTGCCCCTTGTTTAATTCATTTCCTTCGGTAACTAATTGTTTTCTTCTTTTTATTATCACATAATGATACATCATTCAGGGATTTGAACATATATATTACCTATTTTTATTTGTTTGTTTTTGTTTTTAATTTTTGGGACAGGGTCTTGTTATGTAATTCAGGCTGGTCTTAGCCCAGACTGGGCTTGAATTTGTAGCATTCTCCTTGCCTTGGCCTCCCACATGCTGGGTTTTCCCTGACTATTAACTTGATGGAGATACATTTCATAGACTCTCCCATTTCGTATATGGCCTTTTGTGTTAGTTTTTTTGCAGTGACATTTTTGGAGTAGCAGAGCTACAGGTGAAAAGTTAACATGACAATATTTTTGCTAACTTCTTCCGGAGCATCTACTTTGAAGTCTGACAAGATACATAATACTTATAAGATTTGTTCCATATCAGGGAGTGTCCCAGACATGGCAGTCTGTAAAAAAGGATCCGTTACTGGAAAGAAGAAAGGAAATTGATGTTGATTCAGTTTGACAGGAAGTATCTGTTGCCCACTTTAAGTGAAATTCTATTGCAGATCTTTAGAGTTATGAAATATTTACAGAGAAAGGCCTCCAACTCGTAATTTAAATAGCTGCATCAAATATGCTTTGAAGAACCTTTGGACATTGAGATTTTATCATTATCTGTTTTACTCAGAGGCAAGACATCAAAGGTGCATATGGAAAATTCCAAGAAACAGTGCCTGTTCCTGGAAGAGCAAAGGCTCAGGAGGTGGAGGATTATTACTCTTCTGATGCCACATGTGAGTAGGGGACAGATGTTGTGATCTGGAAGACACCACATAAAAATGCAAAATTTGTATGGGTGAAACTAAAATGTTTTCTTAGACATGAAAATGAAATAGTCAGGCATGTTTTCCAACATGTTTTCCTGGGAGCATTTTGATGGTGAGGCCGACACCAAAGTAGTGACAAGGCTTAAAAACAAAACACATCTGGAACATGAGCTCATTAAACTGCTACCATATTCCTCATTGGGATTCCATTTTCTATGAAAGTGGCTGATATCACAGGGTACATGAAAACTGGTGAAATGTATAGAATTTTTCTACAAAAATATCCTGCTAGAGAAATATGTTAAGAGGATTTGTTCTTCTGATTCTGATTACTACAAATCACATAGACCTTCCTTTAATTATGGTCTCAGAGTAGCATACATGGACCTGATCACACAATAATTTACACATTACCAACTATGTGATAAATGAATCCTTCATATTCATTTGCTTCTCTAATTGATGCAAATAGCAGGAAAAGACAGAAGTATGATTCAGACTAAATGTGGAGAATCTAAGGGTTTTAATAAGGTTAAAGGATTTGGCTACAGATGCCTTCATGTAGCAGCAAAACCATGATGTATACATCATGAAAGTCTCTTGTTAGTCCTGGTGCTTTGTTGAGACTCTAGTGGCCACAGATTTGCTCCTCTTCCTCTTCTTGTTCTTAGGGAAATATTACATGGAATTGATTAGTGGTTTAAAGGTTCTATTGATTCTTGATATTTCTAGCATTTTACAGAAACTCCTAAATTTCTGTTCAAATAGAAATGAAAAGAATCTGCATAGGTCAAAAAAGGAAAATATGTTATCTTAGATATTAATCAACTATAAAAGACAGAATTTCCCCATGAAACTTATGCCACTGTACAAGTGCAATAGATAAATCTATGCATTCCCCCCTCACCTAACTTTCTCAAGTGATAAGAGTTAAAAGATACACTATTTTATTGATTGATTTTATTGGTACATTTTATATACACTTCATGATCACAATCGGTATTGATAATTTGTACTAGTAATCACATGAATTAATTCTTATTTTTTCCCATTCTCTGCCCACCCAATAACCCTGCCACATACATACATAAGCTTTGTTTCATTTTTTGTACCATCTCATTTTTTCCCCATGTTATATACCCAAACCCCAATTACCAAGATACATTGTCTTTTTCATTGTATCTGTCATACACTGTACAACTCATTTCTATCTTGATTCTCATACTTAAAAGATATACACTTAACAAACCTTATATTTGAACAAGGAATGCTAATAATGTTGGACTAATCTACCATAGCATAACTTCTAGTACCTTTTCCCAGGAAAATGATTTTAATAAAGGAATGTATCCTGTTCAGATGCACATGCATTAAATGAGAGTGTAGTTCAAAGAAAGAAAGAACTACTTCCTGTCTTCTTCAAGAAAAAAAAATGCACGCAGTCTTTTGGAATAGCAAGCTATTATACCAGGAGTTAAAAATAAGAAGCTAACAGATTTCAAGTGGTAGACTTCATTTGGAAACAAGATTTAGAAGGAAGAAGTAGGAAGTTTCCATAGAAGAGATATCAAGGTGGGACATGACAGAAAATTAATTGGTTTAGTGTTTGGGCTACTATATCAAAAAGCAATAAACTAAGTGGTGTACATTATGGTCATTTTCATTACCGCAGTTTGGACACTGGAATTCTTGGAGCAAGATGTCTTTTCTTAGATCTTTATGAATGACCCTTTTCAACACTCAGTTCCTGACTTCCCCCCAGGCCATCTCCCGGGCTTCCTGGGGGCTCATGAGTTGGGAGTGAGAATATTTCTTTTCCTGATAAAGTCTGTTGTCCTGCATGAGTATCCTGCCTTTGTTCTTAAATTGAATCCAAGAATTACTTTTGAAATTCCCAACCTGTCAGTACTGTAGAAGTTGTTCTTAAGGCTTTCATGTAGGAAATTGGGAACTGCACTAGTATTTAATTCATAACCTCGGTTGCAATGCCAAGAGTGATGCAAGTGGTCATCCATAAACAAAGACCCTTGACGGTGGTGTAAACATGAGCAAAGACAGAGGTATAAGAGATAAACATACTGAAGCATTGGGGACAATGCAGGAAGGATGGTAATCCCTATGATGGTCCAAATTAGAGCCAAACTGAACATCAGACTAAAGCTCCTGTGTGTAAGCCACAGTGTGTCGGGGAGTTTTGAGACATTATTTTGTTTTGTAGGAAAGTGGAGCATCCTCAACATTAAAAGCATCAATGTCAACTCATATAAGAAACTGCACTCGGGGTAATGTAGCATGACCGAGGTCTCTAATGTGTGCCCCTTATTCATTTGGCAGAAGGGTAGACTGTGAGGAAGAGATAAATTCAGTTATCTAAGCAGCAGGAAGTCAGAATATAAATAGAGATTGTTGCAACAAAAACAGAAAAATAACAACCTATTTGGAGATTTAGCCTTTATTCTTTGTGAATGACCATGTGGAGTGGTCAAAGGAAGCAGACACATGACTACTCTAAGAAGCTCAGGATAAAAAAAAAAAGTATGAAGTTTTTATTTGTTGTTATTGTTGTTGTTGCTCTCATAAGAGCTCTTAAAATTAATGATTTATTACAACAATGTACACAAGAGCAAAGAAGTTTGGAATCCAACAAATCTCACAGAATTTTGAGGACTGCCACACTACTGAGATTCATGATACTGCACGTGTCAGCATCCGAGGACGATTCGGAACATCAAGATACCCCGTTCCTAATGTTTGAAGTGCATGGTGGTACAAATTAGAGGATTCGGCATCGGTAAGACATAAGGCCATTTTTACTGCATGTCTTGGTGTATCAGTTGTGTAGTTCCACCTGCAAACAAGTTTTCCCCTTCCACAGCACACACTGTGAATTCCAGAGGAGCAGAATAGGAGGAGTGATTTTCTATTGCATCTGCTTCACTCACAGTCGTTCCAAACTACCAAGTGGTGATGTACGTCAAATAAGTAAGACAGTCTTAAAAACTGCAAGTTTTACAGTCTTAAAAACAATGACCTATGCCAGGTAGAAACTTACTTCTCCAGTGAGAAAATTGGAGACAAAGACAACCTGGCATAAGTTCTGGGGAAACCATATTTTTCTCAGTGAGTGTGACTACTTTTATTAAGCTTGCATCAGGGTTGTGATGTTTCCACTGTTGTGCTTTTATTGTAGACATTAAAAGGAAGATGAAAATAGATGATGTCTATAAGCAGAAGTTCCATGCAAAATATCATTTAGGGAATTAGCAAGTTTTTCACTTAAATCTTGGATTCTGTTTGCTAAAATAGAGAAAGATAATAGATCCTGGAAAACAAAGAGTAAACTCTGGCCAGATTTTGCAAGAGCTGGGCCATCATATGGGAGAAATGACTTGCACTTGTCCGAGTGGTTTTCCTGTATTTCTGTTTCATTAATGCTTATATTCTGGTAATTTTTCATAAACAAAGACTTCACAGAAAACAGTCATTGTGATTGGGCTTTTCAGTGCTGTGCAGTTAAATGAGCTGCAGGTTTTGAGTATCATAAGCTGAGTAAAGACAGGAAATTGATGAGATCAATTTTATCCTCATTAAGTTTTTACTGATCACGGTACAACTGCCCATTACTCTGTTTCTGCAGGCCAAATAAAATTACTGTGAAGAAGGCTATAATAAATATTATAATAGCAATTTTCAGCTTTTGCAATGATAGCCTATTCCCTGAAGGGACAAATGGCCCACCGCTGTGTGGGGGGTCACAGAATCATACCCATGAATCATACCCATGCCCATGTTTGTGGGCATCAGCTTCTGCACTCTTACCTCACCTCACGCTTAGAACAAGCCCCATATTGGCCTGAAGATGGCAGGTGCAATTTTTCATGCTGACTACAACCAGCTCCTCTTCAGTGCACGCTGCTTTTTCACACATGTGACAAGGGTCCAGATGCATGACTCATATGTCACGAAAGCTAATGGGGAGAGTTGGTGAGATGACATTTCAGTGAGCCATTAACTATTCCTTGGAGGCCATCCTGTCATGGAGGTCACTATTCCATGCAGCCTGGTGTGTGGAGCTGCCACATTCCCTTAGACCACATTCAGATTTGGAAACAGCCTTCCTGAAAAGGGAACTATCCAAGAGGGAGGACCCAGAAAGACAGAAGAGCTCTTGGAAAACACTTCTGAATCTTTTTGGAGATGTACAAGTAAGGATGTTGTGTGTTTTATGTTTCCATAAAAATTCTAAGGGCTTTTTTTTTAGACATACACACCCACAAGCTTAATTGCACATAGAGTTGTAATGGTACCTTCCAAAATATCACGCATTCTAAACACAGACTATCCAGTGCAGTTACATTACTCCAGTGGTTACTGAACTAGTGACTCTCCAGCCTGGAGAGTCTTAGTCTTAGCTGTAAATTAATAAAAGTCCCAACTTCTTACATTCAATATTCCTCTTTTCTTTCATGTCAAATGCAACTCCTTACTATGTCTATTTCTCATTGCTACTCTTATCTGTTGTTAATTGAGGGCATTCCAGATTCATTCTACTCTTTCCACACTACTCATTTCTAAATATGTATCAGTAATAGTTAAAATGGAAGTATTTTCCAGTAATGAGACTTTAACAGAATCAGAAGTACTCTATTTTTACATTATTCTTTCTTTATTGGAAAAATATTCACTCAGCGCTTACATCGCATCAGCATCACCTGTAGATGCTGTGATGCTTTCCAATCTTTTGTATCTCCTGTCAAAAATGGGACATTATAAAAGCAAAAAAAAAAAACAAACATGATCTCAACTCCAAATTTAGATTTTTCATTACCATTTACTTTAAGTTAAAAAATTAGGCAATTTTTTTACTGATTATCTAATTCATGGAAGACAGAGTTAAATAGGACATGTGGTGGAAATTTATGTCAGGTCTTTATCTTATAAACATAATACACCTTTGCACAGTAGCCTACATACTAACTCATAAGCAGCATAGATTATACTACCAAATGAGCAATCAAGGAGAAATGGCTTTCTGGGAGATGAGCTTAGCAAGAGTGAGTAGCGGGAGAGGACAGTAATATACCTGTGGTGAGATAAAGAAGGTATTCTTGTAGAAAATGGCAGACCAGGTTGGCTTAGCGGAGCAAAAGGGGAAGATGGAACAGTGGCCTAGATGGATGTTACTGAAGATAATTATGAAAAGAAGTACCAAAAAGAAAAGGATGAATTGGAAACAATGATAAAGCATTTCTACTTTCTGTTAGGTGTGAAGAAGAAACAGACCAGCAAAGTAAAAAAAAAAATTAGCTTACATCTAACACATATGAATTTTAATGTCTGTATCAGATATCTCATGTTTCTTTCAAGGTGCCTGCATGGAACTGTTATCTGATTTCTCAGTCATTTATTTCAGCTCATTTTATTTATTTTTATTTTTATTTATTTATTTATTTATTTATTTTTGAGACAGGGTCTCACTTTGTGGTTCAGGCTGGTCCTGAGCTCAGCCTCAGACTCACATCACAGCAATCCTCCTGCCTCTGCCTCCCGAGTTCTGGGATGACAGGTGTGAGCCACCACACCCGGCACTGTGGTATGTGGTACTTGGTTGCTGCTGGGGTGAGTCTCCACGCCCAGTATTGTTATGTGGTTACCAGCGATAGAACCTGGGTCCTTGCACTTGCAAGACAGGTGCCGGAACCACTGAGCTATTTCCCCGGCCCTATTTCAGCTCATTTTAAGGACTTTTGCTCATCTAAAAATGAACAGTGGTCTCTTCTTCACCGCGTTTCTGGGATGCTCTTTCAAGGGCCTCTCAACTGCTACGAGGGAGAAGACGCCAATAAACCAGCTATGTTGGAATATAACCAGGAAGTGTGTGGCAACAAAAGTCTTTGGGGTTGGTCTTTTGGACCAAAACAGGTAACAAATTAC
Organism: Petromus typicus; assembly: GCA_004026965.1. NCBI lineage: Eukaryota > Metazoa > Chordata > Mammalia > Rodentia > Petromuridae > Petromus > Petromus typicus. The sequence goes on from PVIR01011383.1 coordinate 8,197, forward strand.
CAGAGAATATTTGCCTATATCTCCAGGGATAGACTGTTAGAATGTGTGATAACTTTCCATCTGTTTAAGGCCTTAATTTATTTCATGAAACCTATGAAGGTGGAATGTGATGTTAATCCCAGCAACTTGTGAGGCTGTAGTGGGAGAATCTTGAGTTTAAGGCCAGCCAGAGAAATGTAGTGAGATGAATCCTCACTTCAAAAACAAGAAAACGCCAAAAAGCAAGACAAAATTTATTTCCCAAACCTATGCATGGAATCCCACAATCAATGACTATAAAGGACAACAGTAAACTCGATAAATACACTGATGTAGTCCAATCCGACCTAAGATAGCAAAATAATTATTTCATACCTAAAATAATATATGAATAAGCATAGGGAGAAATTAACTAATGGAATACACATTTTGATAAAACCTTTTTTTATATCCATGCTCAATCTTTCTGGAACCCAGTGCACTGATACATTTAAATTGCAGTATTGTCTATTAATTTCTTTTTAAATAAACACTACATAAAGTAAAATATACTGATGTGCCATGGAAGTTATCATTTTTTCTTTACAAATTTATCTCTCTTTACAAAGCTCACACTTGTGTTCATCAAAGCATAGTGCAAATTCAGATGTTTTCCCATCTGTTAGTCTATAAATAGACACTAATGAACCCATTAGACAAGTGTAACACATTCTTACCTGAAGCTATGTCAAACTGCCAGTTCTTGGAGTATGACTTCCTTATTTGAGAAACCTGCTTTCACCTGTTCAACTCTCAAAATGATGCCACCATTCTTTTTTTTTTCTGTTTACTTATTATGTCCCTTTGTTGACTTTATTGGTACACTTTAGGTTCACATTATGATTACATTCATCACTGAGCATTTTGTACCTATATATGATGTCTCTTGAATCTCATTTTTTCCTCCTTTATAAAAGGCTTCTGCAAAGCAAGAGAAACCACCAACAGAGCAAAAAGACAACCTACAATCTGGTGAAAAAATGTACTTATCAGCTGTTCTTCAGACAAAGGTCTACTACATAGAATGCATAAAGAACTTTCAAAAATCAGCCACCTCCAGATTTAAAGACCCAATTCCAAAATGGGCATCTGGAAAGAATAAACATTTTTCAAATAAAGAAGTAAAAAAAACATGAAAAATGTTTAATGTCATCGGTCATTTGTGAGATACAGACACAAACAACAGTGGGATTTCATATCATTTCACAAAGATTGGTTGCTATGAGGAAATCAACCAATAACAAATGCTGGTTGAGCTGTGCGAAGAAAGAAAACCTCCACTGTTGGTGGAAATGTAGACTGGTGCAAATATGATGGAAATCATTGTACAGATTCTGCAAAAAACTAGAATAAGAAGTTCCATTTTATCCAGCTATTTCCCTGGTAGATACATACATGAAACAAACAAACAAACAAACAAAAAAACATCATATCACAGTGGCACTCATGTTTACAGTCGCTCAGTTTTTGATAGCTAAATCTTGGAAACTCTACCATTCTCAGTCTAATAAGTGTTTTTTTTGTTGTTGTTGTTGTTTGTTTATTTATTTATTTATTTATTTATTTTTGCTCAGTAATTTTCTTCCAGATTTGTGGCATGGGAGTCTGGCTTTAAGGTAATATGAATGTAAATTTTAATGGAATCAGGAACTATTAAAACAATATAATCTCTGCTTCAGTGGGGAAGTTCCATGCCAACTTCTGCATGATGCAGGTTGTAATTCAATATTCAAAATGCACTCAATACCCACATTTGATATGGTTCATCCATTATCTGTCCAGTATCCTCACTTTCCAGTCCTTGGAACCATCATTTTTCTCTCTTTTTCAGTTCATTCACATTTTTACATTCTTCAAATAGTGAGATCTTACACTAACCATTTTTCTGTATCTAGCTTATTTTTCTCAGCTTAAGATTTAACACATTCACTCATATTGTCTCAAGAGACAAGATTTCACTTTATTTAAGGTTAATATTCTACTGCATACTTATTGAAAATTTGGATTTTTTTTTTTTAGGTTTTTTGAGACAGGGTCTCGCTTTGTGGTTCAGACTGGCCCTGTGTTCAGCCTCAAACTCACATCACAGCAATCCTCCTGCCTCTGCCTCCTCAGTGCTGGGATCACAGGCGTGAGCCACCACGCCTGGCACTGTGGTATGTGGTACTGGTTGCTGCTGGGCATGAATCTCCACGCCCAGTATTGTATGTGGTTACCGGGGATCGAACCTGGGTCCTTGCGCTTGCAAGACAGGTGCTGGAACCACTGAGCTAACTCCCCGATCCTGGATTTTTTTTTACAAATCTTGGTATTGTGAATATTACTTCAAGCAACATGGAAGTGCATATATCTCTTCATGCATAAACTTCCTGTGGATAAGTAATTACCAATTAATTTTATTATTCATGAATGTTGTCTTTAGAATTTCTATTTCTTCATGTTTCATAAATAAAGATCGTACATTTCTGGGAAATTATTCATATCGTATAGGTTTCTCTATTTCTTTGCATGTAGCTTTTCCTGGTGTTAGCTTAAAATTCTTTACATTTCTACTTAATGTCTATTCTTTCTCTTATAGTTTTATTTATTTGAATTATTTCTCCTTCCTGCTTTGTATAACTCTTTTGAAAAAAAACAAACTTTTAGATTTATTGTATTTGAAATCTCATTCTAATTTATATTTCACACCAGTATGTATCAATTTCTTCCTTCTGCTAGCTGTGAGATTAGCTCTTATTTTTCTTGTTTATTTTACGATCTCCTTAGCATAGGTAATCATTGCTGTAACCTCCATTATTTGAAACACTTAGGCTATACCTCAGAACATTTGCTAAACTGTGCTTCTGTATTTTTTCTGTTTCAAGACTCATTTTGAGTTTTCTTTTACTATCTCCTTTGAACAATTGTTTGCCCAAGAGTGTTGCTTTTAATTTTCACCGATTTGTAAATTCCCCAAAATGGCTTATATAATTAACTTTCAATATTATACTAACGAAGTAAAAAGTTACTTTACACTTAAGTATGTTAAGGCTTGTTTCATGGCCTGGGGTGGTGTGCATGCCTGAGAAGCTCATGCATTCTATTACTCTAAAGTTTGATGCACCACACACATTGCAGAAGGTGTGTAGCTCAATATGGCACTGAAAATCTTCTGTTTCCTTAATGGTTTCCTGTCTGCATGGTCACTGCTGGCTTCTTTAAATATCTCTGCCTCATTCTTCGCCTTTCCTGTGTTGTATTCTTCCTGCTCTTGCCAAGGGCCCAAGATAGGTGGTCCAGCTTGATCATTGCCATACTGCCACTGGGATCACAAATGAAGAACAGCAGTTAAAGCTAAGTGTAGGGGCTTGATATGTAAGGTTGGCCCATGTGAAGCTGTTGACAAACTTAACAAAATGGAATGGATACAAGAAACAGATTTAAATTTATTTGTTCCACACTTTTTTTTTTTTTTTTTTGAGACAGGGTCTTGCTTTGTAATTCATGCTGGCCCTGATCTCAGCCTTGAACTCATAGCAATCCTCCTGCCTCTGCCTCTGAGTGCTGGAATTACAGATGTGAACCACCATTCCCAGTACTATGGAATATATTACTGATTACTGGTGGGTGTGAGTCACCATGCCTGGCACTGTTATATATGGTTACTGGGGATCAAACTAGGGACTTTGCTCTTGCAAGAGAGGTGCCAGAACCATTGAGTTAAATCTCAGCCCAGTTCAACACTTTTTTAAAAGATTGCATATTCTTTGTCAAGCTTTTGAAGACCTATAATCCAATTGGTGTACTTCATGACTCTCATAAGAGCAGCAATTACAAAAGCTCAGAGCAACAAAGCCACTGCTTTGGAGAACAGTTTTACCACTGAATATCACTGTGACCTTGAGCACATAAACTGTCGTCTTGGGGACCTATATGTCTCCTCCATAAAATAAGAATGTTGAGCTGGAAAAAACTCTGAAGTTCCTTCATTTAAAATTCAGTGATGTTAGCTCTTTTGTGTGATATTTTATTATTAATTGGCAAAATGAGAAGATTTGCAGTAGTTCCTTACTTCAGTGATGGCAAAAAATAATTTTTCAAAGATATTGAGTACTGTATAAATGCAAAGCAGTTGCAGGAGGATTTAGATAAGGTTTAATGCTTTGCTGTTAGCTTTCATGAAACCCCTACACTTGAGCATCTATTTCCTGTTACACATTTACATACACTTTTTAAAATAGAAGAACTTGGTTTTCAAACATGTGCTTCGTAGAACAGGTTCGAAGTATTTGTTTATTTTCCCTGAAAACAATGCTGAAAAAAAAAGTGGAAAGTAAACCCTCCTGTTACATTTTTAAATGCATTTTCTCTTCCTACTTTTGCAGGAATACTGAAATCTTGTGATGACAGATGCCACCCTGTTCTCTGGACTGATCCCAGAATGACTGTCTGTTGCTATCAAAAAGTGTGTATCTTTCTCTTTAAAATCCTACTGTTTTGTTGTCAACTGATTAATGCTGGCAGAGGCCCTGAGGTCTCCTTGCTCAGGAGAGAAAAATGGGTTGAAAATTCACAGGGAGGCTCAATTACAGAAGGTAACATACAAAGAATTCAAAAATACTTTTTCAATTATGGAATTATATTTTTTAGCATTATAGTTTAACCTCCTTTTATTTTATTAGTGCATATTTATAGGACATGACCTTTACATTCTTCTTAGTGAGTAGGTTCCTATGCATTAGAGCTCATTTCTTTTGGCTTATGTTTATGATATATAAAATTTACACTCACTATGGGCATTTGATACCTGTACATGACATATATTAAGACTCTTTAATTTAGAAGTTTTCATTAAAATTCCCAAGAGGGACCTTAGGAAACTCTTTCCTCAGCTTCCAAGGATGGTGAGATTCCAAGTGTGTATCACTATACCTGACTAACATACCTAGTATTTTACTGCAAATCTATAAGTAGATTACCAAATGTTACATGAATTTACTACCCTTTTTGAATCTCAAAGATTCTACTAGATAAATATTCTTAAAAATTATTGATCTCTTCTTGGCCGAGGATATAGCTCTGTGGTTCTGGCACCTGTTTAAAGCACCTCACAGCACAGAGCTCATAAAGACATAATTTAAAACTCCCACGCTAGGGATTTAGTTCAGTGGTTCCGGCGCCTGTCTTGCAAGCACAAGGGCCCGGGTTCAATTCCCTGGTTAACCACATACAATTCTGGGTGTGGAGACTCACACTCAGCAGCAACCAGTACCACATACCACAGTGCTGGGTGTGGTGGCTCACACCTGTAATCCCAGAACTCGGGAGGCAGAGGCAGGAGGATTGCTGTGATTTGAGTTTGAGGATGAGCACAGGGCCAGCCTGAACTACAAAGAGAGACTTTATCTAAAAAAAAAAAAAACGAAATTATCAACCTTTTTTGTTTTTGTGAAGAAAACATAAGTACCTTGCACATAAGTTGCCATAATTGCATACGATTCATTTATTTGAAGTCATTCTGCAGTCTCTTCATCTTCAGGCTTCTTGCAATATTTCATTTTTAGCACATATTAAAACGTTAAGGATATAGTGACTTACATATTATTTCATCCTTCCACTGAATTTCCACCTACATAATCAAGTCTTGATCACCAAAATAGTTCCCTGGGTAGTATGCAGGACGAAGTAGATCTTAAATCTATTCTTTGTAAGTGAAATGTTGGTCTGTATTTGAATTGTGGTTACTACTGTTATCAAGATTATTTATTACACAAAATATGCAGAACTCAAGGTATGTGCTGATTTATGAAGTTAAAATGACAATAATGATAACCCCGCAGGGCAGCAGTAGGTCTTGCTCTAAAGTTGCCTCTTCCTCAGAGGCACTGAAAGCGTGGACAGACTCAGATCTGCTAGGTGGACAAAACTTCAATCAAATTTTAAAAATGGAAGCCAGGCTCTTTCCTGCTTTCCTCTGTAACTTTACGATGTGTAGATTTACTGTGTTATTAAATGTAAAGCCAGCAGAAAGCAGGAAGTCTTCAAGCTATGATCACCATGATCAATATTATGGACCATCCATGTATTGATTCCATTCCCATCCAGGGAAAAGAAGAGTGCATTTATTTCCTTTTACAATTTGTTATTTACTGAACATTTTACCAACATCCATTCAATATCCATCCATAAGTCTGTGTACATTTTGATATTCTGGAATGCGTTTGGAAAAAGAAAATAAAAAGTATTTTTTAAAAGCTCATAGCAGAATGAATTAGCAGTTTTTCTGCCATGCTATATAAACTAAAGATGGAGAATAACCTGAAAGTTAGAATAATGGTGTGTGGTGAGGGGCAACCACACGGCAAGCTGTGTGCACATCAGGTTAATAGCCTGAAGTCCCTAGTATGTCAGGCTGAATTCTAAATTTAGTTTGCAATCTGAGGACAGATAGGATGGGGATGTGAAAAGCAGTACGGGAAATGGAATGGAGGAGGTGAGCTGGACTTCCAAAAGAATACGTGATTCAGAAACTAAAGCCACAGGTATAAAACCATTTGGAGTTAAATGCTCAAAAAAAAATGAGCTAGGTGGCCTGGGTGTGCTGGTGGTCACAGCTACCGAGAAGATTAAGGTAGGAGGACAACTTGAACACAAATGTTTGAGGTTCACCTGGGAAAGAGAAGAAGACCCTCAGTCAGTTGTTCAAGGACTGTGACTTGGACACAGACCCTGAAACATGGCAGGAGGGATGATCCAGATCAAGAATGACCTTTGTGAGTAGAGACGTGCTGTCCCGATGGCCTTGGTTATCAGTCTACTTAGGAAATGTCTCTAGGTTTGCCATAATTCACTTTGCATGGCTCATACTCCCTCTCCCAGGTGTCTTGGATCCAAGCTATTACTGAGGTACAGATGAAAACACTGGACTTTCTTGATACTGACACAAGAATAAAAAAGCTCTGAAAAGTTCTGCCAGATGATTTAAGTTTAGTAGTCAAAGAATCTCTTAAATGCGACCCTGTCTCTGCTTCCCTATCTGCTGAACCCTGTCTACTTTTCCTTCATAGTGTTAGTTTTGCACATGCTCTTTAATCACCCTCCTGAACATCAATTTCCTTCTCCGAGCATGCTGGTGTTTTCTACAGCAGCTTAGCCTGCTCCTCATTTAAGTCACAGCATTTGAGTTCAAGAAATCTAACTATTAGAGAATAGCAAAGCATAATTCCAGTGAATGCTGAAGTAAGGATAGAAATATAGTTTATGAACAAGTTGTCACAAAGGATATGAAGCATTGTCCTGGTCTATCTTAAAATACATAGCATATGAACTTATGTTTCTTCAATATTCCAATCATCAAAGTCATTCGATAGATGCTTCCATTGGTAGTTTAGTATTTTCCCATATATTTGGTAAAAATAAATGTTGAACTTTGTTGTGCTTAGTTCACAGAGGAAACACTATGTGAATACTCTCCTACCATGTTCCTGATTTGCTTTTGTTAGTATATTGTGAAGCTGACATCATTTATTTTATATGTGCTCCGTGTATAAGTGGTTAATGCTTTAGTTTAAGCTCATTGTTATTGCTTTCTCTAGAAATACAGCTTAATTTACTGAAGGATTTAGGGAGTAGTTCTCATTTGCTTTTGGCATCACCCTAATTTTTACACTACAATTTTCTTTGTGTAATTTATTTATATCCCTTAAAAGAAATAACTGCCATATTGCCTCTGGAAGATATGGCACTATGAGCTGAGTGGTATCTATAAGTTAAGCAGAAGTCACAAACCTCCATGACAAACATTAAATAACGTTCCTTGTGGCAAAGAAGCACTGTAGTTTAGTTGTAAACCGCAGCCTCGCTCTAACCCCACTTCCATTATTTGGATTGAAATCTTGGATCCTTGCCTTGCCTAAGACTTCTAGAAGTGCATGAAAGAGACTGATCATTATTTTCACAATACTGAATCACGACTTTGCTTCAATATTGTACAATTTTTTGTTTTGAAAATATTGAGCTATTTGTTCAACATGGCTGAATTATTGTCAACTTTCAGACCTTATTAGATTACATAAGAATAGCTAATCTATAGTCTCCATTTCTTACATGTGGTCCAGTTTAATTACCTCACTCATCTTCATAACTTTATAAAGTGTAGCCCTTTATTACTCCTCTATTACAGATGAAGTAGTTAAGAAAAGAGAGGAGGATGAGTAATTTATTCAAGATTGTAAAGCTCATATATCTTAGAGATAGGATTTTGTAGCAATTGGCCCAGGCTACAGGCTTTTAACTACAAATCTATACTAATAACAAATTGTGAAGTAGCTTACAAATCCTTTAATATCATTAGAGGTTGTTTCTATTTATTTGGAGCTTACACAGCACCTAGTCAAGTTTGTCCTTTGAAATTTGCCAAAGGTTAGGCATTGTGTTTGGTGAAGGTGCATAAATCTCTGAAGAATTAATATAATACTTTGATTTGTCTTTCCGTCATCAAGACGTTTTGACTTAGAAGCCGATTTATTCTGTTTGTATTCACTGACAGTGAGACAATCAACTGTGTGCCCTCTAAAAGCTTTAGAAATGTTACCTCAAGCAATGGACTCATTGTCAGTTCATCCTGCAGTGGGGGTGTGACGCATGCGGAAGCTGGGAAGCTTTGATGACTCATTCCATCTGAGCCAAAGAGCTGTAAATAAAACGGACAAGAGTTTAGTAAATTTATTTTTAGTTCTGTAATCATGTTGATATATTAGACAATATTCAGGCCCTAAACTTAGAAGCAGAAGTATATCCGTACTTCATTAGGTCGTATGTTGAAAATTTAGACTCTGCTTTGTCCCATCTCTGATATAGCAATGATGGAAAAATTCCATGATATTTATTGATAATTGATAATAGTTTATTTACTTTCACTGAATCATTTGACTTCTCAGATTTTCTGGTAGATATTGTAATTGTGCTCATTAAATAAAATACAGATATAGAGTAAGTACTGTTAGGTTTACTGAACATTTACTATAGGCAGAATGTCTTATAAATATTTTTAATGTTTGAAAACAAAATAAAAAAAATTTGTGTTGTAGGAATGAAGAAACTGTCTTAAATAAGTAGTCATATTCAATTTGCAACAGTCAAATTTTCAATGTCATTTATTTAATTTTCATAATGTACTTCTTGGGGTCTCAAGTAGTCATCAGTATAGGTCACTTTGGATATGAATCACCTTGTGTCACTGTCTCTTGCCTTCTCTCCTTTACACACACACACACACACACACACACACACACACACACACACACACCCCTTATATGACCAATGTCATCATTATCAGTGTCTTATGTTATGTACCCTCAGAAAACCTGCTTCATGTGAGCTTCTTGGGCTGAGTACTGGGGAATGGGGTGAAAGGAGAGAAGGCAAAGGATACACCTTGGGTGGGGAGCAGGGGTGACCATCAATGCAGCTGGAGCAGACACCTCAGCACTTTCTTTGGGAGGTTTTGTCAGTAACAGATGGCTTTTCAGAGTCTAAAAAATTTAAGCAAGGGAGCTGGGTCTTTGTATCCACACTCATCTATCACTGAGCACTAGCTTTTTCCCTGAAAAGGGGAATAAATTTGGGCAAAGCAGAAAGCAGTTATTTGCAGCAGAAAACAGTTCTGTTTGAAGGAAGAAGCCAGACGTTGTCTATGACTGATATTTCCAGCAGAGAGGGAGGAAATGTGAATCTTGCAGAGGAGTTTGCAGTGAAGCATTTCAGAATCCGTTATGCTAAGTAACAGTTAGTTATCAGGAAGGTACCTTCTGTCACACTTTTCTGAGACACTTACTTCCAGCTTCTAATTTAGTCTTTCCCAACATTAATATGTGAATATTATTGTTGCTTTAATTTTTCACTGGAGAAAGTTAAGAATATTTGTGTAAGAGCACACAAGTACCACTTTGGGATCAAGGGATCCAGGTTAGGAAATGGGATCATCACTATATACTGTCTCCCTATACTGATGTTTTTATTTGCAAAATAATTTTGATCACTGTCTTGATTTCTGTCAAAGCTCCCAGATATATCCTCACCTCAAAATTGGCTATTGGGCTCATTACACTAAATGACACAACTGATATGAAAATGGTCTAAACTGTGGCATTTACAGTGTAGTATCCAGTTGGTTTGTTTTGGAATCTTCCCTGGGGGGCTGATGCAATCCACATCTATGTCTGAGTGAGTCACAGAAGTCTATGCCTGGATCAGTTCCTCTTACTTCTGGTGATGCACATCTGTCCTGCCTCTTGGCTGCTGTTAACTGAGCAATGTAGCACCACCAAAACCTTCCACAGTGAGGTTTTTGTTGAAGCCAAGTCGCTTTGGACTGAGTCCCCCAAAACCATGAGCCAATATAACTGTTCCTTTAAGCTGTGGGGATTGGTATTATGTTTAGCAATAGCAAAGTTGACTAATACAAATGTATTCAATACATGATCATTCACTCTCATACTGAGAGACTCATGTTAGCCATGCCTCTATAGGACAGTGCTTTCTATTTGATAATTATAAAATGAAGATCTGCAGTCAATCTAAGTGATTGTTGTTGTTTTACGTATTTAATGTTGTGCACACTTCCTGCTACCACACATTTCTGACATGCTAATCTTTCTGTACCTTATAATACAGTGCCACAATCTTCCTGTTAGTCTGAGCAGTGAATCTAAGCTGCTTTCTTTAGCTACTACTCTATATTCTGCAAGTCTTTTCATTGTCATCTCGTGGAAAGAAATTTCTTTACATTGATCAGAATATTATAAAATGCATTAAAAAGACACTGTGTTTCCTAATTTGAATTGGAGGATGAGGCACAGCACTAGGTTCAGGTGGCTACTTTTCTTTTACATTTTCTTATGGTACTCTGTCCACATTAAAATTAACAAAGAAAGAAAATAAAAGGAGCTTCTAATTTTGATCTAGGTTATGAAATGCTTTCTACCATCAATCTCTGTATTCTTCATCTTTCTTAACAAAATGAGTAGGATAGATGGTCCTCAATTAAGACTGAGAGTAGAGCAATAATGAAATTAGCATGCTTTGCTCCAAAGCAGAAATCTCAAATTGCTCATTAGTAACCAGGGTCACCTTGGAAATCATTATCTCCCTGTAGTTTCTTTTTTATTTGCTATAATAGTTGTACTTGTTATTATTTCCTACATACTTGGAGAGTTTCAGAGTGCTGGGAAGACTAAGTTTTATTACCCAATTATATTTCTACACAATTGTAACCAAAAACTTGTGCAATCAGTTTCTTTCAAAGAGATGCATTCTCTATTTGAATGTGATTGATTTTTCAGTGAATGGAGGAAATCTCAGTATAAATCCACCCAGTTGTTCAGTGGGTGGCTTGATTTCCATAGTTATTATGAAAATGGAATACAGTGTAGGTGAGCTTAAGATAAACTATTAAATAAAAAGAAGAAATACTTGAAATAAATACATACTTAAATGTTACGTGGATTTTACATTTACTTTCAAATTTGAGAGCAGAAGTTCTTTAATGCAATAAAGGAAAATATGCTTCAGATAATTCCAATGTGTCAGTGCAAAATGAAAGAATTTCTGCCCTCTACCAAAAAAAAGAGGGAAACATAAATGGAGGTTTAAAAATGAGTTTCAGAAATATGTTTTAAGAACCATAGAACATGAATGCAAACCAGATATTACTCAAAATGTATCGTTATCAGTTACTAACACTGGCGAGGAAACAAAATAGAACCACAGTAGCCATCACTTTTGAATGTTAAAGGAGCTGCAGAATTCAATTAAAATGGAAATTCAAATATGGTCTGGGAAGTCTATTTTACTGACGGGGGAGTGTGATACTGATAAATATGCAGGGATTCATTTTACCCATGATAGCCCAACCTTGAGCCAATTGTGATCAATGTGAAGAATATGTTCATCTTACCTTTGACTATGAACATGGCAATAATTTCCCAAACTCAGATTTTTATATCTATCCACTGCAAACAAAAATTCCTACTTGAATAAATTATTGGGTGTATTAGATGAATTCTTGTGTTAAAAACCAATGCACAAGATTTAAAACATCACACGGAATTTAAGATTTCTTACTAATGAATATCGTTTTCTCTGGTGAGAATATTTAAGTAATGGATCCTTACACATTTTGCATTTTTGAAGTGCTAAAAATTTGAGTTCAAGATGTAAGATAAATAAGCTATATTCTATACCAAAGGTGATTCTACTACATAGGTTTCAAACACATACATCTCTATGCAATGTCTGCATTAAAAACAGTGTAGCATGAAATAATTTCGGTAAGCATAGCAGTATAAAGCCAGCTTTAATTTTCTCGGTCTCTGTTGGTCGGGAACCACAAGAATCTTTCTTGGTTAAATTGGCTTCATGATATCTCATGAACACCTTACATGTTTTCACCTCAAGACCGACTGAGATAGTAAAAGATGCATTTCCCACCCAGCTCAGGGAAGCTTTCTCTGCTCAGTCCTGAGCTGTCTATCACATGAATTTGTTCCCTACTGAATGCTTCTTGAACCTCAGCATTGGAAAGGGATTGCTTCCTCTGAGATGATCCCTTAAATTTGAAAGTTAATGTCTTACTAAACTAGTCTAAGGACTTATATATTTACTGCACCTCTTTTATAGTTTACCTTCTCTAAGGAATTATTTGCTTAACCTTAGTCACCAAATGACTGACTTATCCTCTTTTAATTTAAGTTGAAAGTGTTGTGTGTGCAACCTTGATTTTCACTGTTGTAAAAAACTACTCATTTTGCTTGAGCAAAATAGTCTTTCATAATTAATTTTTTATACTTATACTCTTTTTTCCAGGTTGAATATTTGCATCTTATTTCTTGTTTTATGAGGTTTATTTTATTTAGCAGGTGTTGAATTTAGATAAATGTTGTTTCTGCACTGATTTAAATTATCATATAATTTAGTCATATACTTTTACAGTGGTCAAAATATTGATCAATGCAGAAGAAAAAATAAAAACTGAATCCTTCTCAAAACTCTCAAAGATGATGTTTTGCCATTGTTAAACACCACTATTAAGCTTTGTAATATTGTACTAAGGATTTGTCATTTCATGCTTAGAATAGATATAATCCCATTATTTTCCTTATAAAGTTATTGTTTCTGATTGTTATAAGAAAAAGATAATCACAAAATATAAAGTAAAAGAAAATATTCCTTCAAGTTATGAAATTATTTGTGTAAGGTTATTAACAATAGTATCAAATGTTGATGCTTTTAAAATATTTCCTATATTTTTATAAGATATATCTTTCAATATTTGATGGAACTAATTAAAAACTATTTGTATTTCCTCTCTGAGAAAGTTTAATATTGCCAATTACTTCAATGCTTCAGAGTTATATCTGTTTTCTATGCTTTGGGGGGGTGCTTTTATTCTTTTTTTCTTTTTGGCATCAAGGGTCAAACTCAGTACCTTGGGCTTGAGAGGCAGGCAACAGAACCACTGAGCTAAATTCCCAGTCTTTTAGGGGTATTTTTGTAAGTTGTAGTTTTTCATAACTTTGGGTATGTTATAAAGATATTAGATTTACATGTCCTTATTTTCTAGTAAATATTTATCAAATCTGTTTCATTGACTTTTCTAATATTCATAACATTGGTAATGTATATTTTCTTCCTATCATTCTAAAATACTATGGTAGTACCATTATTATTTCTTTTTCTAAGCAGGTATTGACCATATTAATTTTCTTTTCTTGATTTTTGCTATTGTTTTTGATATCTGCTATTAACCGTATGCTTTCTACGCAGTCATTTTAAAGTTGCTTTACTTTTCAGATTATTTTGTTGAAGATAAACTCACTACTGTCAAATTTATTTTTAAAATATAAACATGTATCTTTTAACTGCTGCTCTAATGAAAACATCCATCAAATGATGCAGTTAAATTAATGATCAAATGATTAAAATATTTTCCATTTTTCTATAAATTCTCCTCAAATCTATTGATTTAAACTGTCTGGAAATATTGACACTAAATTTTAATTTAATTTGTTGTGGTCAGAGTATATATTTTATACATTGCAATATTTTGAAATACGTAAGATATGATAACAGCATCACATCTAACATGGTGAGTGCTCTATGTACATTTCAAAAGTATGTTTTTTGGATTTAGAGATAGGTACTCTAATTATACTGCTAAGTAATGGTCACTGTAATTATTTATCAATTAGGAAAATGGTACATTGTAATCTCCATCTGTAACTACATTTATCTTTTTCTCCACTGAGTGTTGTGAGATTGTCTTTTTACATTTTGCTTTACAGAACATAAACCATAAAGCTTATTTTGTCCATCTGATGATTGTTTTTACCAGCATAAAATATACTTTCTGTAAAATTCCATGTCATAAAATAATTTTTACATAATCAATTTAGTAATTTGGGCTATATCAAGACTTTGTCATTGTATAAAAGACATTCATCTTCTGGTTCCTCTTTGCTACATGTCTACACAATCTAATCTCCATTTTAATAAATGATCTCAATGATCATTTCATGTAATTATTGATTTAATTTGGTTGATGTTTATTTTATTATTTGTTTTCTATTTCTTTCTATTGTCCCTCTTCCCCTTTACTATAGTTTCCTATTTTTTCTTTCATTCTTAAGATACCATGGATTTACCATTACTATTTATCTTCCAGAGTCAGTATTTGGCCATATTTATTTATTTTTGACAATTTTGTATTAGAACTCTTTTTTGCATACATTTTTATTTCCCCTTCTGCTTATTTTTTTTTTTTTTTTTTGATTTTTTGAGACAGGGTCTCGCTTTGTGGTTCAGGCTGGCCCTGAGCTCAGCCTCCGACTCACATCACAATCCTCCTGCCTCTGCCTCCCGAGTGCTGGGATTACAGGCATGAGCCACCACGCCTGGCACTGTGGTATGTGGTACTGGTTGCTGCTGGGTGTGGGTCTCCACGCCCAGTATTGTTATGTGGTTACCGGGGAATCGAACCCGGGCCCTTGCGCTTGCAAGACAGGCGCCGGAACCACTGAGCTAACTCCCCAGCCCATCCCTTCTGCTTATTTTTATATGCACTTACAACTTTGGCTATTGTTTATCAAAAAACATATTATACATTCTTACACTCCACATTTTACCATTTATTTTACAACTTTAGGTAAAATGAAATAAATTTCCAACAGTATAATTCACTTACCATACTTTACTGCTTTTGTTACGTACTACTGATACATATGCAAACACTACAGTGTTATTTAACTGATTTTATTGTAAAAATAAAACATGTATTGCTGCAATCCCTACTTCTTTAAGTATTTGTTACCACATTGTGTTGTTTTGCTTATGCCAAAAAATATTAACTATTATATATGCTAGAGTAAATTTGTTCCTAATTAATTTTTCAGGTTTAATTAACTAAAAAATCATCTTATCTTTCAAGGATATTTTTGTTCAATGTAAAATTTTGGGTTTACAGTTTTACATTTCAAAGACTCTCATCTTCTGCCTTCTAATGCTTTTTCTGAGTGAATTGTCATGGATATTGGCAATATGGACTATTTCTATTTATGAATCACATCATCTTTTCAGTGCTTTATTAGAATTGTTTAAATGAGGCTTTGTTTGGATTTTGCTGGTTTGAGTTCAATGGAATTTCTACATAATATATAGTTATGCTTTATAAACTATTTGGTACTTTGGCCCATGATTTTTGTATCACTTGTGTGTCTACTTATTTTTTACTTTTTATTCTTTGTAACTCCAACTATGTGCTTATAAGACAACTTTATATGATATTTCAATTCATTATGTCCCTGTTCATATATTTATTTACTTTTTTAGATAGGATTATTTTATGTATGTGAATATTATTTTATTATTATTTTACATGGTCATGTTTACTTAAGCAACCTCAAACTTAATGGCCCCTTAATTCTTAGTATTCAAACTGCAGTTAAAAAATGTATTATTTATCAACTTCTAAAATATCATTTCTCTATAAATAATTTGTTTCAATTTCTATGTAGTTCTTGATTGCTGATTTCAATATGTGTTGGATTCTGTTACCATTGAATACCTTCTTCAAATTCTGAGTACCTTCCGGGTTTCTCCACATGTTAAATATTTCCATAGCATACCCTGACATTGACTGGATACACTTCCAGGATTCTTCATCATGCCAGCTTTCTTTAATGGATATTGAGTTTTCTGCTGGGTACCAAGCTCTGTATGTTACAGTCAGGTGGTTTTTAGGAAGACTTTTTATGATGTCTCATACCAGGCATTTCTTTAGTTACAAGACACATCTTTTACAGAGAGGCATAGCAGTTAGTCTGCACTATGGTCTTTTAAGAGCCTCACCCAAATGCTGTGATGATCCCTGGGCTGTTTCTGTGTAGCAGGAAGAGGACACCACTATCAGAGCGTCCTTGTGTCACTGTTCCACTCCTCTATTCCACTCCCAGCCTCCCTACAGCTGCAGCAGAGCACTCACATTTCAGAGCCCTGTTGTCTGCTTATACCGTGCTGCCTTTGCCCAGGGACCCATAGTGAATTTCATTAAAATGTGGGGGCACATTTTAGGAAATTTATTTTTCCCTGTTACCATTGCCCACACATCTTAATCAACTTAGCTGATCAAAACTGTGACTTCTTTCTTCCATAACAGGTGAACATTGCTTTCCTTGAACTCCACATTCCTATACTATGGTACTTAGAATGATCCTCTTTCTAAAGCTGGTTTGAGCATGACCTCCAGTTCTACGATCTCATTATTCTATCCTTTAAACTTCAAAACAATTACCTTGTATACTTTCCTGTTTTATAGTTTGTTTTTCATATGTGGGGTCAAACTCGAGACCTTGTGCTTTAGAGGCAGAGGCCGGAAACACTGAGCTAAATCTTCAGCAATTTGTATAGTTTTACATAGGAGAAAAAAAATGTCACATTAATCATCCTTCCATGCCAAGGGGTAGAATTTCAACCTTAATTATTATTTGAGTTGAATGTATTGGCTGATTTAAAAAATTAAAAAAAAAAAACCTGTCTTTGATACTCATGTGTCCACTGTCAGATGGAATTGGCAAGAAAGGTTAAAAATTGAATTTTCCATTTTGCTTGATTTTGGAACCATAACAAAAACAGTTGTAGAAGGGGCATAAAATATAATTTCACATTTTTGTGCTAAGAGATTTGCTGAGAGGCACACAAATGTATGTGACAAAAAAATAAAAAATAAAAACTATATTTAACCCAAGAAAATTTAAACAGGTGAGTTCACTTTTTAATACACTGAAGAGTATAGCAGTGTCATAAAATAAAAACCCAGGCAGGCTTAAATTGAATTTAGGCCTTTCTGTTCTCATTCAAAATAACTCTCCAAGTTACAATAAGGTTCATTGTAGATTTAGTACCCTGGTGGCTTCTCTGTACAATTGTGGGCCAAAAGCAGATTTACAATTTGGTTAAAGTGAAGCAGAACATTCAGTATGAACTGTCAAGAATTAGGAAATCTATAAAGACCTTATTTATGATTGCTTCTTGCTTTATTCAAGTGAGCTGACTCAGTCGCAGGATAACTCACACATGGTGCAGCTGGCAAATGGAGGACACAGAGTAATTCCACGGAGCCTGTGAAGAGCGAAGAAGTCACCCAGTGCTTTTTCTATACCGGGAAACTCGTCCTGGGGCTCTGACACAGAGGTAACATTCCTGTGAATGAGAGGGACTATGCACAAGGAGAGTGGGTCACTCAGCAAGTCAAAACCATTCGATAGAGGTAGCTCAGCCGAGGTTTTCAGTTTGATACTTCCTTGATCTTTGCTTTTAGCTTGTTGTTTGTTGTTTTGGTTTCATATAGAACCAGAAAATTGTATGAACATATTCTTATTCAGGCTTTCATGAAATATTTAGATATACCCAAAATGCAAAACTGGCTTTGCTGAAGACAGTTTTCTTGTGGATTTTTCTAATTAGCCATGGTAAAATTGTGTGATGAATGTGGAAGACAGATTTCAATAAATTAGCTTATAATAGTATTGGTATTTTTTTACATGATCAAGTTTACCAACAGCTGTAGAAAATAAGTCACTGGCTTTCAAAATAACTGTTATATTTTATTTTATGTCTTAATCTGGGACTGTGCCTGACTATGTGATTTACAAGTCTGGAGGTGCAGCCAGTAGACATCTGTGAGTGCTACAAGCAGAGCCTGGAGTGTGTTGCTGATCAGAGCTAAGAAGACAGGATGTGGATACTAAAGACCAGCACAGCAGATTAGAGTTGTGAACAAGGAATTATTCACAGGTAAAGTACATTCCACATGTGTTATGCTTTGCTACATTTTTCACATCATTGAGACTTTGTGGAAAGGGTAAGAGTAAGGGGAGTGGATTGCTGGATCTCTGTAGTAAATTCCAAGGCTGCACAACATTTAGGCTGTTGTCTGGGAACTGCTAGGAACTTTTGGGTAGTTTTATGATGAGAACTGGGAGTTAAAAAATACAACATAAATTTAAAAAAATAGTTTATATATATATATATATATATATATATATATATATATATATATATATATATATATATACTGGGCACAAAACTATTTTTTTAAATTTATGTTGTATTTTCTAATCTCAGCTATAGCTGAGATTAGAGGAGCTGTGGCTTCTAAAGAAGAAATCAATATTTTGTATAGGGATAAGACTGATGCTTTGAGTATATCTCAGAAATCAGCAAGATGGCCTCCATTACAAGCTTATGGCAGTTTAAAACCCTGCCCTAAATGGAACCAGCCCAATCTAGAGGCCATGTTGCCTATAATGGGCAAACCCATAGCTGTAGAGACACAACCCCATACACAACTCATATTTGTCCACAATGTATGCAAGAGCCCAGAGGAGGAGTTATAAGATTCAATATTTTCTTTCTGTGTTTCAATCTTCTCTTAGTTGGTCTGACTTTTCTGTGTTCCCTTCCTACTTTTTGGAAAGGGAATATTTGCACTGTGCCACTTTACCTTAGGATTTTGTAACTTTTTTTTTTCACAGAAGTTCATAGCTAAGAATTTAGTATGAGGTTCAGAAGAGATTTGGATCTGTTCTTCTGAAAAGTGCTAGAATTCCTGAGACTTTGGGGAAGGGACAGTTATCTTTCTAGTTGCACATTGTGTAAGTGTCTTGTGTTAGGGCCAACTGTGGACTTATCATTGCTTTTATTTGCAACCCAAACATAAAGTTGACCAGAGGTGAGATGTGGAAGATTAAGATGGAGTATCAACAGGATTGTTTGGGGAGTCTACCCAGGGTTTCCTACTGTCTGAGTGCTACCTGGAGTTTTTTCTTTGGGTCTATGACTATCCTGTTAGTATTTCTTTCACTCTCCACGAACTATTTTCTGGTCTGGATAAACCAAGCATGTTTGCTCTGCTATTCTTCCATCAGGTCAATTTATTTGAGCCAACTGACCTTGAACTGAGACCCCCAAAGTGCAAGTGAAATAAAAATTATTTTGCTTAAAGTCATAGATGTTACTTATTTTGTCCAGCAATGGTAAACATGATCAATACACAGTATAATACGGAATTTAAAGAAAAAATACATAAAAATCAATTACTGAATATCATATTTAAGACCAGTTTCTCTGCA
The DNA here is from genome assembly GCA_004026965.1 of Petromus typicus. Lineage (NCBI taxonomy): Eukaryota > Metazoa > Chordata > Mammalia > Rodentia > Petromuridae > Petromus > Petromus typicus. Next base: position 27,879 of record PVIR01011383.1, read on the forward strand.
GTTTTAAGGCCTTAACCATATTTTCAGCTCTGGATTTGGGATGTGGCTCAGTGGAAAGACTCTTGCTTGTAAGTATAATGTAATCACCAGTACAAAACGATGATGACGATTGATGATGATGATGATGATAATGGTGATTTCATTTTGTGTAGTTTATATGAGGAAAATAGATTTGAAAAAAACTCACTTTTATGTAGCATCAACTTTGGAGTCAAGAATGATGACGTATGCATCATGCCAACACCAGTTTCAGTGTAAGGATGGGACGATAGATGTAAATAAATCCAGGAGAATAAAACCTGTAGAGCTGTTTGTGCTACATGGGAGGAGTGACCTCAAAAGGGAGGGTGAAAGTCTCCCGTTAGTGATCTGGGTGGCCGAGCTACTGAGCTACCAGAAATACTGACAAGGAGGGGCAGGAAGAAGGAGCACTAAAGAGGGTTTAAAATGAGTGAATTTGACTTTGAGTTATCCATAAGAAACATAGTTAAGGTTTCAGTGGACACTGGTAGGTTAAAAATAAATTTTAAGATGTAAACTATATCATGGATAGTAAAAATCGTAAAAAATGCTAAGTTGAACTTACTGAGAAAAAAATTAAGATTTTAAAACAGGAAGATAAAAGGTAAAACTCTAGGGAATATCAGATCTTTGAATATTAAAGTGAAAAATAAAATCTATGGAAGTAAATGAGAAATATATTACTATAAGCAAAAAAGACACAGCAGGAAAATAAAACCTTTTCAATAAATCATATTAGCAGAAGATGATATCCATATCTAAAAGAAAACAAGTGAATTTGAGTCTCTTCCTTTTTTTTTTTTTCCCCAGGGTTTTTTTTTTTTTTTTTTTTTTTTTTGAGACAGGGTCTCGCTTTTTGTGGTTCAGGCTGGCCCTGAGCTCAGCCTCCAACTCACATCACAGCAATCCACCTGCCTCTGCCTCCTGAGTGCTGGGATGACAGGCGTGAGCCACCACGCCCGGCACTGTGGTCTGTGGTACTGGTTGCTGCTGGGTGTGGGTCTCCACACCCAGTATTGTTATGTGGTTACCGGGGAATCGAACCCAGGCCCTTGTGCTTGCAAGACAGGCGCCGGAACCACTGAGCTAACTCCCTGGCCCTTGAGTCTCTTCCTTTTAAGTATGCAGAATTGGACTCTAAATGGACCATGAATGTATCTAAATCTAAGACTCATAAAACTGTTAGACAAAACATAGGCAGAAATATTCGTGACACTGGGTAAGGAAAAGGATTAGAATAGCAGGAACATGGTAACAGAAAGGTCAAATGAGTTGTGTTTCATGAAAACTAAAAGTATGGTGCAAGGCACACCACAAATAGAGTGAAGAAATACCCAGAAACTGGAAAACACAGGAGCTATGTATAGCAGAACCTTGCTTCTACAGAAAGCCAACACTGAACCATTGAATTCTGTTTGGTTCTCATCTGATTTCTTTTGTGACTTGAATCAGGGAAGGAATTAAGTTTATGAACTGAGATACTTCTGTTTATCACAAAAGAAATTGTACTAAAACATCTACAGAGCTCTCAAAAATTTAAAAATAAAAAAAATTAACCATAACAAGCAAATAATTTAAATTGTGTATCTCTCAATATATGTAAGAATGGCTGATAGGCACATGAAATGACGATCTGTATAATTAACTAAGGCAAATTAAAATCAAACTGAGATATAACTGCATACAAACCAGTAACAACAATGCTAATAAAATATAGAGAACAATCAAGTTTTCTCAAGAAGTTATAGAAATTGACACCTCCATAAGTCAATAAAAGAAATAAAATGCCTTTGGAGAAGAGAGAAGGAGTTTTATTTTACTCATGAATATATCCAAGATAATTAAACTTAAATGTTTACAGAGAAACATTTCTGTGAATATTCATAGTAGTGTTAATCAAAATAGCTAATAGAGAAAACACAAATCCTTGTCAATTAATGAATAGCTCAACTATGATATATAAGAACATATATGATTCTATACAATGAAAAACAGATATTTCAACAAAAAGAAATGAAGAACTGCTATATGTGATGATTTAAGTGAACCTTAGAAAAGAATTATACAAGAAGGCAGCCACTTAAGACCACACATAGCATGAATCATTTACATTAAATTCTAAGAACTGGTTGAATTGAGAGATAGAAAATGCAATTTTTCTTTCCAAAAATTGGAAATAAAGACAAGGAAAGAAAGGTGAGTAGTTCTCAAAAATCATAGACTTTCTTTGGATGCAGTAACTTCTTGTGAAATTATGTAATTGGGGTGGTGATATTGTAATTTTATAAACACATTCTAGATTGCTGAACTGCACACTGTAAAATAAAATAGTTTCTGGTGCTACTGGAATGGCATCCCAGAAAATTGTTTCAAAAAAGTAGATTATGTTGGACTTCATTAGTGTTGCTGAGTGTGCTTGCATGCTGCTCTTTGTCAGCCTAGGGGATAATCCTTGGGAAGGACAACACCAAGCTTAGCAGGGACTCAGCCTAGAGCAAGAAGTTTCCGGCACATGTATCTGCCATCTGCACTACACTATTTTTGCAATTCACATCTTCACTGTGAAGCCCCTCAATCACTTTGGGATTTAGTTTTCTGTAACAGTGTGGACAGAGTATCATGGCAGACTTAACTACTAAGAGGTGGGTGTATGCTTGAATCCAGAGGAGCGTTTCAGTCTTTTAAATGTGCAGAGCTTCAAATTTGCACATAAGCTTTCCTTAGGACGTGCTCCCAGATGCACCAAAGTCCTTCAAATTAGAGAACTATCTCTCTTGTCTGTAAAACACTGACAAAGTCCTGCTGCTCTTTATAAGTATTTAGTACAAGGGCACTCGCTTATTTCGGTTGCCAAACTCAAGTAGTATTGTTGCTTTATGTTGTATGTTTAGTAAAAATTAGTAAGATTTAGGTTAGATAAGTTTTTTTTTTTTTTTTTTTTTTGTAACAGAGATATAACTTTTTTTCCTCAAAAAAGTATGAGTTTTGTTAGAGGACAGAAGAAATGTGAACACTTGTTCTATCATAAAAATCATTGCATGACCTTGAGAAAGTTACTTCATTGTTTTGAGTTTGCCAACTTAACTGCAGAGGGAAAGTACTAGACATGACTGCCACTCCTGGTTCCTATGAGTAGGGCATCGGAGATGCAAGCCCATGTGGCCGCGTTGTGTTCCATGCGTGATTATTAATTCACAATTTACGCATGATACTTACTTTAATTACCTAATACCTCTATGTCTTTGTTGAGTAAGGATTTTAACACATCGCCTTTGAAAACAGACAGGAATCCAACTGCTTGAAAATTCAAGCAGAAGCAGCTCAGATGACTTCTTTTTGTCTTGGACAGAGTTCTGGGCTAGTGAAGTGAGTGCAGGGCTGTTTTTCTCTGTAAATTCTCAGCACATCATAAGTGGGCTGGTTTCTTGTTGCCCTCTTTTACCTACTGCGGCTCTTACTATTGACCATGGGGCGAAGGATTACTGCGAAAGTTGTTAGTTTTGTGTCTGAGCAATTGGTTTTCTGTACAAATGGCTTAAACTTCGATCACCTTACAAAATGAAACAAAACTGTGAATTAGATGATTCTTTTCATTTCTATCCTTTGAAAAAGACAGCATTGTGGGTAAGTGCGTTTCACTACGAATGGCTTAAAGCAAGGGAGGATTGAGATAAACTTTATTGCAAATAGATGAGTTCTTATTAAAAAGAAAAACGGGAGCGAAACTCCAGAGTTAGGACGGGAACTTGCAGACACCTGCTGACCTTTGTCAGCGTCTCTAAAGAGAGCGGGGCTGGAGCCCCAGGCCAGCAGAGTGGGACGCAGGGTTTCCTTACAATTGGGGGAATGAGATCTTTTCATAAAGATCAGCTTGAGCTTGAGGTTCCCGCATCCGTGACGATGAGTGGGTCCATGTCTGTTTTCTGGGGACGCCACGACAGCCAGGCGCACAGGACGCGGCGCTGAGCGCGCCCTTGCGGGGAAGCCGGGCGCGGGGCGCCCCGCGGACCCAGCGAGCGAGCAGCGAGCGCGGCTGCCCGACCTGCTCCGCCGAAGCCTCCGGGCCGCGCCGCGGGCTCGTCTGCGCTGTCTGCGGCGTCCTCCCATGGCGCGCGCGGTGCAGCCTCCGGAGCGCGCGGGGGAGCGCAGGCCGCCGCGCCCCGGGCCCCGCCGCGGCCCCCGCTGACCGGCTCCCCGCGGACGGACGGCGGCGCCCGCGTCTCCGAGGACCAGGCGCCCGCGGCGGCCGCAGCCCGTCCCCGCGCGTCCCGCCCGCTGCCCCGCTCGGGGCCCGGCGAGGGCCTGGCCGGCGCCCAGGTCGACACCACGGACCCCCCGCCCCGGCACCGCGGTGACATCACCGAGCGGCTCCCCCGCCCAGACGAGGCGTCCGTCCGTCCGTCCGTCAGTCGGCGCGGACAGACCGGCTCCGGGCGGCCACCGCGCACGCGAGGCCGCGAGCGCCGCAGCATGAGGCTCAGCCCCGCGCACTACCTGCTGCCGCTGCTGCCCGCGCTGGTCCTGGGCACCAGGTGAGTCCGCGGGCGGAGCCGGGCGGGGCCGGCAGGGCAGGGCCGCGAAGGGCCCGGCGCCCCGTGCGAGGCCAAGGAGACATTTTCCCTTCCAGCCCTGAACGGGCGAGCGGGGGACACGCGGTTACACAGCAGAATAAAGCCCGCGACTGAGACGCGAGAGGGGGGCGTCCCTGCGTCTCGGCCCGGGCCGCGGGGTCGCCACCTCCCCGATGGGAACCGGGGAGAACGGGAGCCGCCGGGCGGAGCTGGAGACTCGTAAAAGTTCTAGACTCCGGCCAGGGCCGGTCTCGGCGCGGAGCGGACTCAGGGGCAGGTGTTCTCCTGTGGCTGCGGTGTGAGCCGGTCACAAGACAGGACAAGGCGGTGGGAAGTTAGGAGGCGCTCGGGGCGCGGGTGCACAGCGCTGGTCCGGAACAATCAGGTACTGTGCTCCCTCCTGGCCAGAGCTGCGACTTAAGCCCCAGCACAGAGGAGGTCTTTTCAGTGGAGAGTTAAAATGCAGCGATTGAGAAGAGTTTTGTGACTCGGTGCTGGAGCTCGAGTCCCGAAGTTGGTGATGGTTTTGCTTTCTTCTTCCACAAGAGTGGACTGTTCCGTTGCCCGGGCAGAGCCTTTATTCGGCGTGACCTTAGCATCATATTGGCAGCGACTTCTTTCCCTTGGCTACTAGCAAAGAAAATAACCCTCACAGGATGGAGATTCTTTAGAATCTAAATGAATGGAAACATTGTCTGCTTGTCCATCTGAAGGAAAAATGGAGGCGAGATATGGAATTATACGTGATTTTGAAATAGAAAAAGAAAAAGCATTATCTCTTAAAAACCTAGATAGTAATATTCTTCAGTCCATCTGTCACGTCCACGCCTTCTTTCAGGCCTGTGTAACCACACTTTTCTTTTTGCTTAGGAACTGTTTATTTATCCCTGATAACAGATTTAGTCTTCTTTTGCCCATGTAACGCAGGTCACTTTTCCACACTGAGCTAGAATTTGTGTTCTATAAACTCTGAGTTTTGTCTGCTACTTGATTCACACATGCACATGGTTTTCAAGAGAGCCAGTACTTTGCAATATTTTCTTAACTCTGTTGCAGACAGGACCCATTTCCATACACGTGGTTAACTCTCAAGTGCTTAATGCATATTATGTCTCAGAGTTGTTCTCGGAATTCTTGCCCTTCTTTCCCATGTTATTGTTTAATGTTTACTTGTGGAATCATTCAGAGAAAGGGGACTTTCAAAGTTTGTAAGTTTAAAAAGATAGCAGTCAGCATGTCCAGAGAATAGTAGGTACTTAAGCAATGGAAAGACAGACTAAAGGTATTTTAAAGACAGTGAAAATCTCTGAAGTTCCAAAAGTATATCTGCTTTTGAAAGATACTATGATTTAAGTGACGAGATGGGTTCCACAATCCTTGTCTTTCAAAGTTTTGTTAGTATAGAATACAATGATTATCTTTTGCCTCTTTAAAGTGTTGGTTTCTGTGAAGATAAATTTATTTAATAAAAGTCAATATGTTTCTTATTAAATTAAGTTAGTGAGTCCTACTTCTCTAGATATGAAACTTCTTCAGTGTTGGTTATGTAAGAAAAGTATGAAGGATATTTAAGGTAATAAAGAAAAATTCTGGGCTTGCAAACATTCCCATAAAAGTGGTACCATATATGATTAGTGTGATGACTGTAGTACTTTATTATATTAAATATTCAGATTATCTTGTGACTGAACAGATTGAAAATGAAGGTGATACTATCAATATGTTACTTTGCAAGCAATAAATATGTTTCAAAGAAGTCAGCATAAGGCCCTTCTCTTGGTGTTGCTTCACAGTTCTCAGGGCAGTGAGGGAGGCACAGGTGTGAATCACACAGAGTAGCCACGTACCAACAGTGGCCCAGTGGGGCATGAGCTTAGTATCCTGCTTGGAAAGATGCATCGCTCAGGCACAGCCAGCTGTGGCGGGGGCTTTTCTGCCCAGAGACTTCTGTTAACTGAGTCTCCTGGTCAGAGGTCCTGTCTGTGAAGCTGAGGACACTCCCCATGCTCAGACAACACAGAGGGCATTGACAGAGGTCACATGTAGTAGTGTTTCCCGTATTCTTTGGGGAACGTCACAGATTTTCCTGTTACTCTCTTCCTAAAGCATTGAGAAGGTGGGACAGAGACTCTTAGTGCAAAAATATATTGATTTTATCATCTCCTCCGAGTATAGCTCCTTGCTACTTTATTTTTTTTTCTATTTTTACAGTAGGTCTACAGTTCATTTCTGTTTTAGAGTAAAGCCATGAGTTCACTGAAGCCAGTGCTGCAATTGGAGAAATAGACACTATTCTAGCTGCAAGGATAGAAGCTGAAGGCAATTTTGCCCTTTAAATAGGAATTGTTGAATTGCTTTGTGTATTCCTCCTTCCTATGTAGGCTTAAGTAGCAACTTTAGACATAGAACGATGAAAGAAATCCCATAATTTCATCAGAGTGAACAAAGCCAGCCCGCCAGCCCTTCCCCCGTCAAGTCACTTTATCCCTCACTCCTAAAATCTAAACGCTCACCTTCAACAATGGCTATTTTTCTGTGTTTTTTTCCTGGAAAGCACCATAGAAGCACAGAGAGCTGTTTAATTTCCTGGCATATTGTCTCTCTTGTTTAGAAAGTACATACAAATTCAAAAAAGTTCAAGTTAATGATATGAATAATGCACCTAATACAGAGACCCACTTACCCTCTTCACAAATAAATGTGGTCAAAGAAAGCAAACAAATGTGTTGGTTTAATAGCTTCAGAGTAGAATGAATGTACGTTTTAAATGGCCTCATTTTGTGGAAGTATTAAATTGCTATTTCAAGGCGGCTAGTAATTCACTTCAGAAAGAAGTAGTGTAGGTATTGAAAAGAATGGTAGGATGGAAAATTCTTTAGAAGTTCTTGGTGAAAAGGGACCCATGGAGGGTGAAAGAAGCGTGTGCTTCAGTCCGCTGAACCTCTGCTCCTTTGTGCTGTGATGATCCTCTTGATGCCTTTGGACTGTGGAGTGAAGAATGCCTCAGTGGGGAGAAAGGCATGGCGGGACAAGCACAGGTCTAGTGACTTCTGCGCTTCTCCGTCAGATGGGAGCTTTGCGCAGGTGGTGTGTGACATTTCTCCCAACAGGAGCCACTTCGAGGTCTCCCCTGAGTCTTGCGTTTACTTTAGAACTATTTTTGGATGCTGCTCTGTATGAACGATGTTCAGGCTATTTGTTGAGTTCTTCACTGTGACCTCAGGCTCGAGGTCAGGAAAAGGTAAGGATCATAGGAAGCAGGAGCTGCAGGATAAGTACACAATCTTATTTTGTTGTCTTTTGTGACAAAGTTTCACTATCTGCTCAAGGATCTCAAATTCTCTGCTGTCCTAACTACAGCCTCCTAAGTAGATGCGACTGGAGGAAAGTGTTAACCTGCCCAGATTCACACACAAAATGTATTGGTGGAAATAAATTCAATGTAGGGAACAGTTTCACTTTAAATCCCTGAAGTAGCCCAGAAAAACAGATTCCCCCCCATTCTGTGTACAGTAAGTCTTCTATACATGTGACCTTACCTACATCCTTTTATTCATTGTGTGTAAATATTTAGAGAAATAACTCTCACATGAAAATATGAAGTAAAAAAATATTGCAATGCTTGAGGATATAATTCAGGACCTAATTTGCCTGGCTCTGATGGCACTGATAGTTGTTAAAATAACTTATTTGGGGATTAAATTTTCTCTTGGAGATTAAATTTTCTCTGTGTCAAATGAGGATGATATCAAACATTTATATTTTGGGAGTTCAAAGTCCTAGCCAAACTCCAGGGGGTGCAAAAATCACTGAAATCCTTGAAGAGTATATGTGAAGATATCTTCTTGTGAGTACTCCAAGACATGGTATGTACTTTTTTCTGATGGACTTCAAGAAGATTTTTCACAATTACTTCAATACACAGGCTAAATCATGTATGTAATTTTGACTTGTTTTAGTAAACACTGTTTGTAATTATGTTTTTTACTAAAGAATTAAAAAATATGTGAGTTTAACTCCATCCTTTGGAGATGTCAGTAATATTTCCATTGTCACACAATGAATGTACCAGAAATCAGTCAGTTATTACTGAAGCATGAGGACAATGAATGATATAGATTATGCACAAACACATCTCACCAGAAACTAGATGTATAAGAAGTGATATGTAAAACAAAATTTAACAACAAGAATAAAGTTCTAAAGGTGAAGAAGAAATAGAGGGGCTAATGCCAATTATGTGCAATGAAGTTTATCTCTTCATTTCCAAGGACAGGAGTGAATGTCACACTGCAGTCAGTACCAATGTCATGGTACAGTTCTTGGCTGTCACAGGTCAGACAAACCTTTTGCTCTCTTGATCCAAGTTTGCTGTACACAAAAGAAGGTGATTCATAGATCCTACCTTTTATGGTTTTGTGAAGACTGAATGGCTTAATTCATGAAAAAAGTTTAATCTGAACTCAGCAGAGGTTCCCTGTAGCCCTATTCCTGTGTGGTCATTATTTTCATTAAATTTTTGAATCTGTAAAGAATCTGGACATGTATGCAGAAGAAAATGGATGTCAATTGATAGAATGAAACCAAATGAAGAAAAGCATCATTTAAAAAAAAAGAAATAAAAAGGGAAGACAAGCAGAAGAGGAAGCAGGAGCTGTAGTGAAGGTTACAGGGTACCCTGGCAGTTCTCCTGAGTGCTTTAGTGGCACAGCTCCTGCTCAGGGCCCTGCATGCTAGTGAAGGTCGTGGAAAGCAGAGGTATTTAATTTAATCACATATAGAATGTGATTTCACACAAAAGTGTATATTTAGCTACTGGTGTTCCTATTTAAAATGCAATTGCATTTACTCTGTAAATCATATCAAATCAAAGCCACTAGCAGGAGCCCAGGTGTCAATGAATGTATAAAAAGGTTATTTTCTAAATACACAGAACATCCATTTGAAGGCTTTCCTGACTTTAGTTTCTGCTCATTTATTGGTTTCATCCTTTATTGCCCATCCCTAAATATAAAAATCTTTAGAGAAAATAAGGGAAGAAAATATACACATGAGATCTTTTTCTACAATGGAAGACAATTTGAGCTTTACTAATTCAAAGTCCAAGTACTTTATGGCTAAGAGCCATCAAAGGAAGGAGACCTTTCACTAAAACAGTTTGTCCAACAGCTTTGGCGATCACATGGTTGCAACTACTTGGCAGATGATACAATAAACTTTTTATCGTTCTGCCAGGAAATCCTGACCAGTCCATGAAAATACATGTGTTTTGTCCAACAGACTTGTGCTTGTGAATGTGTGCATGTGCACCAGCCATGACAGGAGCTGACAGGAGGGTCCTTGGAACATGGTGTGAGTCATGGCTAAGAGGAAATAAAGGCTGCAAGTCGTGCAAAGTCTGCATCAGGGAGAAAGCATGCGTTGCCTTAAACCTTTTAGGACTTCTCAAGCTGACAGAGGCAGAGACATGCTGGAAGTGAACTGTTGCACTCAGACATGGGCTGAAGGTCAGTCAGATCATCAGTGTGCTCTGAGGATGTCTTTGTACATGCCAGGAGTTGTCACCATTCCACAGATGCGTGTGTGTGTTTGTGTGTGTGTATGTTTTTGTGTGTTTGTGTGACTATGCTATAACTAGGCCTGACTTGGTGTTGTTTTTGAGTGTTTTGGTCTCTTCAAGTGTACTTTAAAGAGGCTGCTGTTGACAAGCATGCTATGAATACAAGGTTGTGTCCTAGCCAGAGTCCTACATTTTAGAAGTATTAAAACCAAGGTTCTGAGTGGTTAAAACTTGTGAAAGGCCAAGATGGAGACTAAAACTAGAAGGCAATAACCTCCTTGTCCCATGTGATGTGTCTTTTCTGTCACTCAGTACCCACGAAAAGTTGATCCTCAGTGTGTATCCAGAATTATTATTATCATGAAGCCTAGAGAAGTTCTAAGGCAAATTCCCTGACTATTTGCAATCTTGAAAGAACAACAGGCTCCACACAAAGGGAGCCACAGCAGGGTGGAGCTGACCACCATTGGCCAACCTGCATTAAGATGATTTCTGAAAACTGAGTTGACCCCAACCCTCAAAAATATTGTAAGTCATCTCCCAAGTCAGTAGAGGAGCCATTAGTGAGTTCATCATCAGATAATTTGCATACAAAACCATTTCTAAAATGCTTTGTGTTGATCTCTCCACTGTATCGTAAGATCTACTTTTCTTACCATTGAAATCTAGTCATTGCAACTTTTTGCTGTAAATATACTTCCCAACACTCACCCCCATATTCCTGACCTATTAATTCTGTACTGAAACTCTGTGTTGTTCTCTGTGCAGTCACTCACAATCTGGGAAAGATGAGTTTACAAATACTTACATAGGCAAACGTAGTGTATGACAACCTCACACTATGAGTGGCTCATAGTTCTCTGCACTCTCAATACATCCATTTATAGTTGGATCACATCATTTGATCCCATGATTATGTATTTTTTTTTGTCCTTTCTCTATGTATTACAAATATTTTCTTTGGACAGTTTTCCAAACAGGCAGGGACTTAAATATCTCTTCTCAGAAACATAAATTCATACTACATAAAAATGGGGCCATTATGATAGAAAAATTTTACTATCTTGGAATGAGGATGTGGGGACCCCTGCATGCTCTGTGTGCCCTTGGCTCATGTGATACATTTATTCCAAACATGTGTAAACTGCATTTTCATATGTTACACACAGCTCTACCTTGTAGTTTGCCAGTAAATGCTAAGACATTTTGCTTTCATCATGCATATGTTACAATTTAACCCATTAATTTTCTATAAAACAGCTCTAGGAATTAATGGGGAATATAATAATTTAAAGCAAAATGATTTATCTACATTTACTTAAAATTGTAGATTAATATAACCAGAATTGTAAATTTATGGGGTTTTTTTGTTAGAATTCTGGCTTGAAGGAGAAAGACATGAATACTTCTCTAAGAGAAATGAAACATCCCCATCTGTGGGACACAGTGGTTTTGGAGAACAGCTCAGAGTACATGCCGGGTTCTAAATTTTAATCTGTGCCAATGACTTAATGAGTATAGGTTACAACCACTTGCTCTCACATTGTCAGCTCTCTCTTTTTCCTCTTCCCTCTTCTGATTAGATAACAATGGGATACAAAGTGCAGAGTAACTTCCTGCCCATCGAAAGGACTCTCACAGTTGAACTAAGAAATTAGCAAAGACCAATGCAGATTCATTTCACATCTGCTGTGTAAATGTCACCTCCTGCAACCTCTCTCTTTCTGCTCTCAAGATTCTGAGACTGTACAATTCCTTTCCTTTCACACTCAGATTCTGAACATGACTCCAGCAGCCAGAAGGCCTTAGTGAGAAGTAGCTCCTTAATGATGTGAAGTGGCGGTGGAGAAGGAGGAGGAGGTTTGAGGGTGCCGGAGATGTCTGGGTTAAACCCTAAGATTATGAAATGAAGTAGAAGCCTGGAAATACAAGAATTTAAGAAATTCATTCCATGTCATCTTACCACAGTTTTCTTTTTCGTAGGATGGCAAGAACAGTGCTTCTTTTATAAATTGATGTATCTAAAGAACAATGTCCAGTTCAAAGAAATGTAGTCACATCTGTTTCTGCTCATTTATGATTGAAAGGATTAAAGAGGATTTAGCCTTCCAGGGTACTTGCAATTTCAGAAAAGCAATCCTTTCTAACAACTCACTTCACAGTACTGTGGACAAGGCACAGTTGCTGAAGAGATTTCTGGAGGCCCTTCCCATCCCTCTTTTTAAGGATGATATAAATGAATAGAAGTGGTACTTTCCTTCAGATTCATGCAGATACTTGGTCAAATGTGGAATCCAGTTGATTAATCCCCAAACCCACCCCTTTGGGACTCTAATGAGAACATACCTTTTCTCTTGTTCTTGAGAGAAAGAATTCAGCATCACCTGATGCATTTCAGGTCTGAAAGCTCAACTGTGTTTGTAATATGGTTAAACATTTTAAATACAGTTACTAAAAATACATCCCAATAATATTGCTTTGATAACATTAAAGAAAGCTCATTATTCAGGTCTAACCCTGAAATGCAAAGCTAGGAGATCCATCTTAAACTAGGTGACACAGACACTGACAGGTTCTTGGTGTGTTCGAGGCACCCCACACCCTTCAGGGATACTCTCACACACGAGAGGTCACGACCACAGCAGAGTGACCCAGGTGGGGGGCTTCCCAGGTGAGTGGAAAGGCTAACAGCCGCACAGGAGCACCTGAGTTCTGTGTGTCTGGAAAGCCACGGTGAGGGTGGAAAGTTCCGGATCAATAGTCTTCCTGCCTTTGGTCTCAGTTTCCTTTTCCTAATGCCCAAAGCCATTCAGTACTGGTCTCTCTTGTGAATTGAGATTGTGGAGAGTGGAGGGACCATCTGCATGATAAAAGAAACAAACAACCCGTGAAAAATAGAAGTGACATATTGGCCAGAGGCAGAGACAATGGAAGAAGCTTGATGTTGTTGAGAACATGCAGCTTTTTCCTTCAGATACCACACAGAGAAGTGTGAGCCCCTTCCACAAAGAAAGAGTGCACACACAAAGGGATGAATTCATCATTCCTTTCCAAACACTGAAGTTAAGAAGTGAACTGTAACATACTGAGTAGAGTTGGCATGCTTTGTACATCTCTTTATTTCAGTCGATCATTTCAAGGACTGTAATTTACAGCTTCAACCAAAAGACTGAAGACTGAAGATGTTCCTGGAAAATCGTATGTCTCTGAGCAGAGTTTAAACACTCAAGAGACTTGAGTTTTGAAGGCTAAAATAACTACCTGCGTTTTCTCAGTGTAAAGTGATCAGATATCAAGTCATTGGTCTGAAGATGGCTTTATGAATAAAACTATATGATTGCTTGAGTCTCCACATTAACACACACAAGAAAAATACCTGTAAGAATGATAAACTAGACAACAGGGGGGAAAATCAGTGTTTTCATGAGATGAGACCGAGAATATTATAAAATTCTAATAATAAATCAAAGAAATCCTTCTGTCAGAAGACCAGTCAAATTAGAGCTTTTATTATCAATACTAAATTTGTTGGCTAAGTTCATCATTTCACTGTCAAAAATGTGAATGTCATTAGAAGAGTGTTTCTCAAAAGTATGCTCCCCAGTGTATCGAAATGAGAAGATTCTAGAGCTTCTTACAGAGTCCAGCTCCTCTGTAGACAGCTTAGATTCCCTGAAGATGAGCCCAGTGAATATGTATTTTGATGTGGAACTTGTGAGTGTTATATATGTACTTGTAAGTCTTGCAATCTCATGTTTCAGTATTTGACAACTACAGAGAGTTGAGAGTATGTTGACTTCTTTAGCATTTATTCAATAATAAATTAATTCTGAAGTCACGAGAATGGGTATTTGGAAAAATTAATCACAATTACTTTCACATGTACATAAATACATTTAAAAAGTGGCATCTTGTTTGGCACTGAGGTGTATTTCTCTGTGTAGTTACTCGAAACCAATCCTCTGCCTCATTTCATTTGTTACAAAGGGCTGAGGGAATGCACATGTTGTGTCCATGAATTAAGGACATGCCCCCAAATGAGTGCGTGGATTCATCAGGGTGTGCGGACCTTTCAGGAACAGGAGTGAGCAAGGGGACATCCTGCAGGTGCCACATGGAGCAGAAACTCCACTCCACTCCTTGAACCCTCTCTCCTAAGAAGGCAAGACAGAAGCAGTGAGAACCCCACACAGGAGGCCATGGGCGAGCTCATGCCTTCTCATTCAGGTGGGAAATCCGAGCTTGCAGACCAACTGGAAGGAGTATTTAGTCTAATAAGAACACAAGTTTAACCCTCTCCTTTTAGGTGCTTTTTCTTTTCTTTTTTTTTTTTTTTTCCTAGTATGTGGAAACCAATCTTGGGTGATGAATTTTCTGAATTAAATAGAAAAGGCAGCTGTGTCATGTCTAGTTTTCTCCTGTTAGTCCTGTGTAGTGAATCAATGAGTTTTAAAGTAAAAAAGAAAATCATACAGACAGAAGGCTGAGCATAGTCACTGTACAGTGGTTTCTTTCAGCCAATTTAATCCTCCCAATGAGCTTCTGAGTTGGCTCCCAACTGTCAGGATTTCGCGACATGGCACCAAGACAAACAGGCTGAGATGTCTCGTCTGAAGTTCTGAGCTGGGAGTTAGTGGCACCGGCCATGATTCAGACCCCAAACAGCAGCAGGGTTAGTGGTTTTCATCAATAAACAACATTGTGGAAAGACTTCACACATCTGTTGCATTGATCTGGTTTTATGTGCATGCTATTCCGTGAATAAATAGGTGCTTTCTGTGAATTTCTAGTGAGCTATTCACTTTCTTTCATTTGTGTTAGAAAAGTAAAATAATACAAAAATAGTTCAAAAACTGATTTTGTGTTTGAGAGGTGTTTTGTACAGTACCAGCTCCTCTGCTGCCTAGTTCCAGTCATCTGCGCGGTGTTTCAGCTGCAGCCGAGGAACACGGGTGCAGGAATCATGGTGACCTTTGTTCTGATTACAGCTCAGCACCTGTTCCTGGGGTGATCCAAGTGAGCTAACTCAGCGGCCGAAACTTGGGATCTGATTGTTAAAATAATTTACAATGGTACCTGAAGGTTATTGGCTTTTTCTACGTGTAATAATTGCACTATTAATTTATAGAGAGTTAACTGTGTTTAATACGTTTCAGTACTTCATGAAAGTACTTTATAGATTAAAGTGTTAAGGATGAGAGAAGTTAATAAATCTATGACTGCAAAATTAATAAAATGTTAACGGTGAAACCTGAACCCATGAGTTTATAGGCATCAGTTTCCCGAGACACTGAAGGTGAGCAGAGAATTTTGTGATATTTAGACCCCGGGAAGTAGCTCAGAAGAAAGGCACTGTAGATGCTATTGCAGTCTGGAGAGAAAAAGACCGTTGTCATCACACCCAGGAATGTGAGCTGCACGCAGCTCCTTGAGGAGTGCCACCTGGCAAGTAGTGTCACGTTTTGTCTTACAGGTGTGAAAAGTAACAGCTTCATTATTAGAGGCTGGCTTGCCTTGAGAAACTTGTTATAGGAATAATACTAACTTGGGCCGGGGATTTAGCTCAGTGGTTCCGGCGCCTGTCTTGCAAGCGCAAGGACCCGGGTTTGATCCCGGGTCACCACATACAATACTGGGCGTGGAGACCCGCAACCAGTACCACATATCACAGTGCCGGGTGTGGTGGCTCACGCTTGTAATGCCAGCACTTGGGAGGTAGAGGCAGGAGGACTGCTGTGATGTGAGTTTGAGGCCGAGCTCAGCGCCAGCCTGAACTACAAAGTGAGACCCTGTCTCAAAAAAAAAGGAATAAAAAATGATAATAACTAATAATAAATAATAATATATAATATATATTAATATATTATATATTATATATTAACATATAATATATAATATTATAATAATAAATAACTAATAACTAATAATAAATAACTAATCCATGACAGTAATCTCAGCACCCAGAGCCCCGGAAGCTTGTTTCACTGGAACTGCACTTCCACGGATGGTCAGAAGGTGGCACTGTGAAGTATTGCAGTCGTAGTTCTATTTCACGTTTAATTAGACACATTCATCTCTAAGTGAGTTAGAAACAGCGTGATTTTACGTGCAAATTACAGACCTGTCTCCAGGTCTATATATGTGTGCATATCTATGTAATGCCCTATATGCACCATACACACAAAGTGGACATAGTAGACTTATCATCTATTCAATTTTAGTGAAAGCGTACGTTACGTACAGTTAGTTTCTAGTTCTGTAAACGCCTGCCCTTGAAGAAGGCTTTTTAGTAACGACTACAATGAGCTCAATTTCCTACCTTACTACAGGTCTTGTTCGCATGGGTAACAAGACTGGAAACAGGGCAGCATCACCGCCGACACATCTTTTCCAACAGAAATGTTTCTGTCTACTGAGTTTACAAGTGGATGGTCCTTCGTATGACACATAATGGTGTGACTTACTGTTTTTTCAACTTCAGAATGATGCCAAAGTGATAAAATATTTAGTAGAAAAAGTGCATTAATTCTAAGTACTTATACCACCATTCTGTTTTTCCTTTCATTAAAGTAGCCAATAACTCACATAAAATATTAAATGTTTTATTATGAAGTGCGCCTTGTGTTAGATGATTTTGCAAAATTGCCAGTGTTCTGAGACTTTCAAAGGTAGGCTAAGCTAAACAATGTTGCAGTGTTGTTTGTTAAGTCAAAGCTATTAAATTGCATTTTTAATTCAAAGTATTTTAAACTTAGAATAATTTCATTAAGACATGAGTAAAACATCTGTATGTGTGCTCATTTATAAAATATATGTGTAAAATGACTCTTTATATAAATATATATATTTATATACATAAACAACTCATTCTAAATGTCCATTTTAAAAATTATAACTGTAGAAGAAATATTAAAATGCTCTAGGCCCAGATAGTACTGCATTGCAAGGAAAGAAAAACAAAGAAACAAAGAAAAACAAACAAACAACACCCAAGAAAAATCAAGCAACATGATTTCTCCACGTGGACACTGACAGGTGGAATAGGGGTCGTACATTGAAAAAAAAAATGAAATAAGCATTACTGATGTCAGAATAGTAGCAATATAAACTGTAAGCATTTTCTGAGTATACTAACATTTTTACTCAGGAAAATAATTGTCCCAATAAGAGAGTAATGTGTAAAGTCATAAAGACAAAATAGTGTAGTCACTTCCAGTCCTCATATTCAGGGACCCCGCGTCTGGTGGGGGTGGGTCACACGGAAGAACCTTACGTCAGGGCTGAGGCAGGGTGAGGTGAGTGTGCTCCAAAGTCCTGGTGTGTCCTGAGCTCCCGGAAGCACTGCTTCTCTGGCTTCTGTGTTCTCTCATATTTTCCTTTAGCCTCTTTGAAAGGAGGTATTTATCCTTGGAAAATCAAATTCCCAGAAGAAAGTTTTATCTAGGCAAAAACAAAACAACAACAACAACAACAACAAAACCAAACAAACAAACAAACAAAAAACCCCACAAAACAACCACCTGACTTCAGGCAAGGACTGATCCATGCATATTGGAGCCCCAGTATTTTACATCACTGTTTCTGTGACCGTGGTATTAAGAGCTTTCTATGTTATTTTGCTTCATAATTTTAGTTGAGCTGGAAAATAACTGATCTCATTCATATTGAGGAGATTAACAGATAAAGGGTAATAAAAAGAACCTGGCACTTTCCCTTGCTCACTGTAGCTTCCTATCACTGACCATTCAATTATAGAAATGGAAGCAAAACAGGAACCGTTTCTATGGGCCGCACCCAGGCCTCGGTGAATCAGAATGGAGAATGTATGCACGTGAAGTTAGCTGACTATTTAAGGTAGTGAAAGTTGTGCAGTAGATTAAGTACTCTGAGGTGTTCTATAAATTTTCCTGCTTTGAAAATTTACCTTATCTACTATTCTTTTCATTCAGTCATCTGCAGTACAAACAGTGATGTTTTTCATTTCACATTTTTGTATAAACTTTTAAAATACGTGTTCATTGCACACGATTCAATTCACCTTGGGGATTCACAACATCTAAATTCCTTTTTCTTTCTCTCTTGTCTTCCCTTCTATCCATCTCTCCATCTCTAGATTCCTTTCTGACTTGCAGAGGATCTGTCTCCAATTTTCTAACATCCTCTTTCTACTTTATGTCTAAATTTGTACTTTGATTTTTAATTCTTATTTTCCACACTAAAATATGTGTATGAAATCTTGTTTGAAAAAGCTATTACCACCCTGAGAGATTATCATTAAAGATTAAAATTATTGCACCTGATTATTTCCTTTTGTGTGAAAACTTTATTATTTATTCAATTTCATTTTCATTTTTCTTATACCTAAATAATGACTCCAAAGCATTTATCGCTTCACTGAGCATAACTGTCACATTACTGATATGCTTTACTGTATTTGAGAATATTTATTATTTATTTTCTTAAACACTCATTTGAAGTAGGTTTATCAGTTGCTTTAAGGTAACTAAATGAGAATTCCTTGACAAGTTGAAAAGGAATAACTCTGCTACCCAAACTTATTTTCTTGTGTCTGAGGAAAGAAAAATGTATGTGTCCAATGTAATGATAATGAAGCCTCTGTTATTATCACACAGCAAATAATTTCTTTTTGGCAAATTAAAAATTTATTTTATCATTTGATTTGATTAAATAGCCCTATTGTAGAAATTTTTTTTTTCAAACAGGATAATATATTTAACATACAGCAGGTAATTTTCTAAAATAATTTATGATTGGTACATATGTTATTATTAACTGATTCATGTATTTGTATATCAGTGGAAGTAATTATCAGAGGTATTTTAGTTGAGACAATCTTTAGACATTAAAGTATTGCAGCACAGAAGAGAGATAAATCTCTACTGCTTTCCATTAACTCAGAGACAATAGCAGCTATTGGTTTCAAATACCATTATAAATTTTTTACTTTTATTATCCAATTTCTTTAGTTTCATTACTTCTGTAGCCAATTATTTGAGTTTAGAAGCTAAGTAGGTATGTGTCTTTAAAGTATTCTAGCAACATACAAATTACTAACATCTAGAATCTTCAAGTTTGAGACAATATCAATGGGAGGATTTAGAGATTTGCCTAGGTTTTCCTAAAACGGGAATCCTGGTGGTGAGGCAGGATGTGGTAGTTACTGTGAACAGATGGATACCACTTTGCCAAAGACTGCCATCTATCCCAAATCTGCCAGTGGATCACCAAAGGTATAAGCTTGGGTATGGGACTGTTACTGGCAGGAAAGGACTCATACTTGAAAATGAGTGAAAGTAATATGCGTGCCTATGATTTTATTTTATTATCAATCTGAAGTTGCCTCTGCCATAGGAATCAGTTGAGACTTCTGATGTTTTGTGTACAAGAAGCACACATATCAGGAAAAGTTTGTGAAGATACTGCGTTTCTACAGAGGGAAGTTTATAAGCTTTC
>PVIR01011384.1:0-47391 GCA_004026965.1 Petromus typicus
TCAGAGTTTTAATTTTAATTAGAAATTTTTCTTTAGCATTTTAGTTAACTTTTGTGCTTTATTTTGTATTTGCAGTGCTATGAATACTAGTTATAGGAACATTTTAGTAGCTTGAAAGAGAGAAGCTTAGAATTCTGGTTTCTCAAAATACCAAGATCTTTTTGAGGACTATCTTTATAGTTTTTGAATTTGCAGTTCTTGATGAAAGTGTTATTTTCTCCTCAGAAATCTTACAACTCTGAAGTAGAGCTTTCTATTTGTTTAATTTATACATCAGGTGTATCAGTCATCAGCAGTGTGCAAAGCTGTGTATATCTTTCCAACTCTTAAGTGTAAGAAGAATTATTACCCACATTTCCTGCCCCCTTTCACTTGTATAACTATATGTGAGAAGTGTTCAGAATCTTGCACATCATAAATTGCCACCTGAAGGTACATGTAGTGGGTTAAATTCAGAGGAAGAAGCATTCTGATAGCTTGGGATTTGGCAGGGAGAAGAGTGAAGAGACCAGAGGAGATGGACCAGTCAGTCAGGTAGACTTGTCTGAGTCAATGTGAGAAATTGGAGAGGTACAGAATTAAGACTGCACGTTCTTCAGTGTGTTCCTGTTACCCTGTTAAATGTACGTCATAGAGTGTTTAGATCTGTTTTGGAGGGACTGTGGGACAAGGAAATGGAACAACTTGAAACAGCCATCTTTTGTTTTGTACAATGGATTCAGATGAATCTCAGATAAGTTTTAGTTGAGTCATTTTATATATTGAACCTACATTAACACCATAGCTGATGCTCACTAATTTTAGGTTTCTGATGGTCAGATGGATGATAATGAAAGAAGTATTAAGCCTTGCTCAGTCTTTTAAGGTTTAAAATCATTAAACTCTCATATGCATACTATTTTGTTTCCCAGTTGCACTGTATATTGCAGATTATAAGCAGGGATCCCCAAATCCCCGCCCCCAACTGGTACAGGTCTATGGCCTCTTAGGAACCAGACTACACACCAGGAGATGAGTGCTGGACAGCTGTGAGAAACTTCATCTGTATTTACAGCTGTTCTGCATCACTTGTGTTACTGCTTGGCTTCTGCCTCCTGTCAGATCAGTGGAAGCATTAAATTTTCATAGCACAAACCCTACTGTGCACTGTACATGTAGAGAAGGCTTTAGGTTGCTGCTCTTATGAGAATCTTGTGTCATAATAATAGAAATAAAGTGGACCATAAGTGTAATCCATTTGCCTCATCCCAAAACCATCTCTATCTCCCATAGCATGGAAAAATAGTTTTCTACAAAACTGCCAAAAAATCTGGCAACCGAGTTTGGGGACTTCTGTAATGGACTTAGTGAAATGCAGAAACTAAACGTGAGTCCAGACAACTCATCCTTGGTTCTGTTTTTCAGGAGCGTTTTATTGTTGTCAGAGAACCAAATGGCATACTACGCAAAGCTTCTTGGGAAGAACGAGACCGGGTGATACAAGTTTATTTCCCCAAAGAAGGTCGTAGAATTTTGCCACCAAAAATTTTCAAGGAAGAAAACCTTAAGGTAAAGTGAATCATTTTTTGTATTTTAGACTCAGTGATGGTGATTTATTTGTTGAACCATTTGGGTATGGTGCTGCATGGTGTTTTGCCTTGGAAAATTCAGATAAGTGTTTCTAATGGTTACGTGACTAGAGTTCTCTTATCATAATTGTCTTGGATCCAGGTGTAACTATTACAAAGCCTATGTTGTTCCTGTATGCTTCTTGATAGGTACACGTGTGCCCTGTGTATGGGGAGGCAGCCCTGTCACAGTGTCAGGACAGGTGCTAAACTTCATGTTCTCATTTCATTCCATTTCTGCTCTGTGGTTTTAGACTATGTACAGCCGGGACCGGCATTTTGATGTCCTTAATCTTTGCGTTGCTCAGTTTGAGCCAGATTCAATGGAGTACATCAAGGTAAGTGTGTAATGTAGTTCATAACTTACAGGTAATGGTTGGTAATAAGCATGCCAAGTTTGGTTACACGCTTTGGTGTAGAGTAGAGATGGCGAACCTTTAAAGCTTTTGATAATAACCAAATGGCCTGCTCTGGTATGCGTGCCATAGGCAGAAGGAAGGAAAATACCTGAAAATCTATTGAATACAGATGTGTACCAGATACATAATTTATCTTTACCACAACTGTGAAGCATGAGGGAAGTCAGGCTTGGGGAATTAAGTAGCTTACTAACAGTTTCAGTGCTAGTAAGTGGTAAGATTTAGACCAAACAGTGGCAAAGCCTATTCCCTAAATTTTCCATACAGGAATAAAATTATTACTGTAGTTGGCCCAAGGGCAGTGTGTGTGTTTTAAATACCTTAGTAAGAACATATTCATTAGTACCCTTTATGTATTATCACAGGTAGTAAGGTAACACCTTGAATAAGGACAGGGTATGTTCCATCTAGTAATGTTTGTGTGGAAGGGTGCTAGATAAGTAGGCAGATAACTATCACCTTATGCTAAAATGTTAGGTGCTAAAAGGTTAGAGTACTTTCAGGTAAGCCTTTGTAGAGGTCTTGAAAAGTATTCTGAAAGAGTAAAGAACACTGTGGCAGAGAGAGTTCCCTAAGAAGAGGACTTTTATTTATTTATTTTTTTAATAAATTGAGTTTATTGGTACATTTTAGGAGTACATTATGATCACATTCTTCATTGGCAATTTATACCCGTACATTATATATCTTGATTCTTTTTTTTTTTTTTTTGAGACAGGGTCTTGCTTCGTAGTTCAGGCTGGCCCTGAGCTCAGCCTCCAACTCACATCACAGCAGTCCTTCTGCCTCTGCCGCCCGAGTGCTGGGATTACAGGCGTGAGCCAGCACACCCAGCACCGTGGTATGTGGTACTGATTGCTGGTGGGTGTGAGTCTCTACACCCAGTATTGTATATAGTTACCGGGGATTGAACCCTGGCCCTTGCACTTGCAAGACAGGCACCAGAACCACTGAGCTATGTCCCTGGCCCTATATATCTTGATTCTTATTTTTTCCCATTCCCCTGCCTTCCCTTCAGCCCCCCACACTCCATGTACATAAGCTTTATTTCCTATTTTCCTTATTACCATCAAATTTTTTGTTACCCTTATTTCTTTTCCCCTGCTCCCACCTTTGAACATTTTCTTCCTTTTTTACAGAACTTGTTATACATTTTGGACCTCATTTATATTTTTAGTTTCAAGGAGAGATGTTTGAGGTAGAACAATATGCAGAAAATAACCAAGTAGGCTTGAGACATGGCCAATGATCTGGTTTGCTTGACCATCCAATGTGTGTAGGGCAGGGTTCCAGATTAAACTGGAAAGGTAGATGGGGCCACACTGCTGGAGACCTTAATGCTAGCCTGAGGAATCTGGACTCAATAGGTCTTTAAAAGTCTTTTAAGCAGAGTAATGCCTCACCAGAGTCCTCACGAAGGAAGGTGAGTCTGGAAGGAGACCTGAAGAAACGTGAGAAGGATGACATGAGTGAGCTGACGAAATGAGGTCGTTGATGGGAAAAGGGACAAGTAAAGATAGCCTTGGTTTTGTTTTTTCCCTAGTGGCTAAGAGGTATGATAATTTATTTCCAAGGGTCTCCATGTGAAATTAGTGCTTGTGTTTGGCTGTTGATAAGGCCATACAGGTTTAGTATGACTTCCTTAAGGCTCTACCATACCTTCCAGTGGTGGGGAAGCACAGATTTGCTGTTATCTCAACAAATTCTTCTTTCTTAATAAACCCTCTTTCCACCTAAGTGGGGTGGACCAAAAGTAGTTTATAGTTTACTGAATGGCTGATAGTGGAGGCAGCTGCAAGTAAACCTGGTTTCACTCCTGCTTGCCAGGGCCAGCATTCTTACTAGTCAGTGTAAGTAGAGTTATACTTCTCACTTTGTACTTTTCCTGTTTGTGAAGAGTTGCATTTTACTCTGATAGATTCATCACCAGACCTATGAAGATATTGATAAACATGGAAAGTATGACCTTTTACGTTCAACAAGACACTTTGGTGGAATGGCTTGGTATTTTGTAAATAAGAAAAAGATTGATGGTTTGCTGATTGACCAGATTCAGAGAGATTTGTAAGTATGATCTTGGGAATCATTTTTATTTCTCTGACAGTAAATCTCTGATCTTATTCCAGTGATAAATTGAAGTTTTCACTTACCTCATTTTGTCTGATCTTTTCCTTCTAGCATGATTAGTTTTCTTAGGTTTTGCTTTTATGTTCACAGACAGGACTAGTTATTTTTCTTGTTGAGACAAAACACCTAGGACTCACAGTTAAAAGAAGAAAGATTTATTGTAGCTCATAGTTTGTAGAAGTTTCAGTTCATGGCTCAAGGCAGGGTGGCATAGCAGAGGGGCACTGCAGAGGAGAAACAGGTCAGGGTGGCTGAGGGCAGCGAAGTAGTGACAGAGCACCAGCAGGTGTTACTTGTCTTTGGGTGGTGCCATCCACACGCAGGATACACCTTCCTGTTACCCCCACTCTGAACTATACCAGGCCAATCAATGAATGAATAATCATACACACTTAATCCCAGCATTACACACCCTAGATCTGGCCGTCTCTGAAAAGACCCTCTTTATGACCTCATGAGACTTTGGAGGACATCAAAACACAAGCCATAGCATCTAGATACTTTGAAATGCAGCAGATTTGGATATGTAGAGTAGAATCTGAATATTGACTTGTCCTGGGCTCACTCACCAGTGCTCCAGAGAGCGGTGAACTTTCCAACTACTTAAAAAGGGATGAAACAGAAACTATGCTATGCAGAAGTAAATGTAAGCTTTTATAGGTGCTTATATTGTGGTAGAACTGTTGCTAGAACTTTCAGTAAGTCATTTAACTTAAAAAATATTTTTATGATTGAGAACCCTTGTTTTCATAAGACTTTTAAGAAATCAAAAAGGTCTTTTTCAAGGTTGCATGAAATAAAGCTTGTGTTTTAGCATTAAGCTGGTATGCTCCCTGATTTCTACCTATGAATCATACATTGTGTTGTGCTTTATTTTTAAACAGATTGAAGGTGACAACCCTGCATCAGGCAATTTTGTTGATGGTGTTTTTCAGATAATTATTAGCATCTGTAGCGGTTTCTTTTTGTGGTACTGGGAACAAACTCAGGACCTTGTACTTATTTTTTTTTTTTTTTTTTTAGGTTTTTTGAGACAGGGTCTCACTTTTGTGGTTCAGGCTGGCCTTGAGCTCAGCCTCAAACTCACATCATAGCAATCCTCCTGCCTCTGCCTCCCGAGTGCTGGGATTACAGGCGTGAGCCACCACACCGGGCACTGTGGTATGTGGTACTGGTTGCTGCTGGGCGTGAGTCTCCACACCCAGTATAGGTATGTGGTTACCGGGGATCGAACCCGGGTCCTTGCGCTTGCAAGACAGGTGCCGGAACCACTGAGCTAACTCCCCGGCCCAGGACCTTGTACTTATGAGGCAGGTGCCAGAACCACTGAATTAAATCCCAGGCCCAGTAATAACTTTTTGATAAGGGCATTAAGATAAAGGCATTTGAAATTGGAAGGTTTTGATTTCTCTAAGGGCATATTTGGAAACAGTATCAATCCTAGAAAGTATTCCCTAATGGAGAGGATTTCCAGGCCAGGTCACTTGAGCACACACTGTGTAACTAAATTCAGAAGTGAGAAATATATTTCCATCCCCTGCATGTAGGAGGATGGGGAAGGTTCTAAAGTGATGTGCCTTTATGTGCAGAAATGGTGATAACTCCCATAAATGAATTTTCTAAAGTTTTTCAGGTGTAATCATTCTGAACTTTTAAAACGTTTTTGTAAGAAAGTAAAGCAATAGAGGAATGTTTGAAAATTAAAAGTTCTTTGTTCAGCATATAACATGTGATATTGTAAGTACTACTCCTTGGGCATGTGGAAGCGGTCCAGTGTACTGGGAGGTTTGAGTGCTCACCGCCCTCCCTGCAGTATTTCTAAATAGGACACAGCTGACTGCAGATACCCAGCTGAACAGTTGAAGGCTCTCGTTTTTTGTCAGATGGAGACAAGGCCAGAATTCATATTGTGTCCATCTTTCAGACTCAAGTCACGATTGGTTTTTGTTTTTGTTTTTGAGACAGGGTCTTGCTTTTATTGTTCAGGCTGGCCCTGAGCTCACTATGTAGCCCAGGCGAGGTTCAAACCCACAGCAATCCTCTTGCCTTTGCCTCCTGGGTGAAAGGATTACAGGTGTGAGCCACCACACCCAGCACTGTGGTGTGTGGTACTGATCACTGATGGACATGAATCACCACGCCTAGCACTGTTGTATGTGGTTTCAGGGGATTGAACTTGGGTCCTTGTGCTTAAAAGGCAAACACTAGAACCACTGAGCTAAATCCTGGGCCCTACTGTTGGTTTTTCATAAGGTCACATGCCTAAGCTCTAAAGGGAGCTATTTTTATATTTTATTTGGGTAGACATTTTACTGCCACATAGGTTAGACTTCATTGTATAAACACAGTAGCTGTGTAATGATCACTTTTAGTTTTTGCCTCTGAAAAGCCTAATATAAACATCTCTGGATTTTTAGTTTTCCCATGTGATGGGAAAACTGTGGTCTTTAGGGTAGATGGGAATTGGGATAAGCCTAGAGTGTAGGGAATTTGTTATTATTGTCACCGTAGTCTATCCTACAGCTCAGGTAAAGTCAAAGTGGAAATCAAAGGGAGTCAAGGGTAGCACTGAAATAGGGTGTCTTCACCACCCGCCTCTTCAGTTATTTTTATATTCTCCTCCCTTCAGCTGGCAAAGGGTAGCAAAGAATTAGCAGTGTGAAAAGACAGGGATTGATTGGTTTGGGGACAGCTGGGAAGTTTTAATGTTGTTAGAATGTATACACTTCTAAAAAGGTAAGTACAAACCAGAAATGAACTGTCATTCGGGCTTTGTTCTGGTTAGGCATAACACTAAAGTTAGACTGATACAGAATTTGGCTTTCCTTTAGTCTGATGTGCTTAATTCAGATTTGCTTTACCAGAATGCCAAGTTTTTATCTTTGTCCCTGTGACTATGCATGTGATATGAATCTTTTCTTGGAATTGTGGGGATCCTTTTCCAGAGGCATTTATCTGTTAATCTAGTCACAGTGAAAACTGGTTAGCAGATAGCTCCAACGGGAGGTGACTTTGAGACTCTTAGGTCCCCTAGCTTACTTCTGTGAAGTGAAGCTGTTTTGCCCTGTGTCCATTCACATGCAAGGTTTTCTCTCTGCGAAAGTAAGTTTCCAAAACTATAGCCAGATTTGGAGTAGATTCGTTTTCACAAACTGGGTACTTGGTATAGTGATTTCTGCCATACTGCCTAAGACTTGATGTGAGTACTCAGTTTTTCTGAAATTTTTTGTAACTAGAGCTGAGGTCCCTCGACCCCTGCCTCCCCTTTGCTTCTAGCCTCTTTTGGCCTAAGCAGCCTGCCATGTAATTTATTGTAAAGTTGGCATACTTTCATAGGACTGTGAAGCCAGTGAAGAAAAGCCCTTTGTAACAGTATGCCCTTTCATTCTCAGAACGGATGATGCCACCAGCTTGGTCCAGCTGTATCACATGCTCCATCCAGATGGCCCATCAGCTCAAGAGGCCAGAGAGCAGGCTGCTGAGGGATTAAATTTAATTAAGGTAAACAGTCTTTCACACTGGCTCTTCTGTGGTGATAATTGAGTTTAAAAGATTCAAAAGTGGGTCATAATTAATAGTAACTGAACGATTTGTGATTATGGAACACTTACATATTTCTTTATCCTGGGCAGTGGGTTGGGTAAGGAGTACGCTAGACTCTGTAGAGAGGTTTGGTGTGGGCAGCAGGCCCCTTGTTCTATGGGGACATGAAGGGCCAAGCTGCACCTTAAGCGGTCAAGTCACTAGCAGGACAAGGTGGAGGGCCATGAAGAGCACATTTCTAAAAGCAATTTCTTGTTCTCCAGTGTGGTCAGAACATGGGGGTAGGAGGGAGGTGCCAAGAAGAGAGCATGTGGTGCTATACAAGCATTTTTGTTTTCATTTAGAAGTACACTGTTCCAAACCCTAGATTTTCTGCAAATGCCAAGGTAATATTTTTAGGAGAGAAGGGGAAGTCACTGTATATAATTTAAGCTCCTTGAGGTTCAGAACAGACATCATTTGTTGAACTGGCTTATACTGCAGTAATACTTTTTTATTTTTTTACATATCACAAAGATTACTAAAGATTAGAAAGTCCAGCAACTACCCTAAGTAGAGAAACTATAGTATTAATTTTGATTTTCAAGGATAAGCTAAGACAGTGAAAAATAAATTCGCTGATTCTCATACTCTAGATTTCTCTTGAACCTAATGCTTTTCACTTTGGTCTAGCAGGAGGTACAATGTCAATTTTATAGTTTTCTAAAAACAAGCTAAAAGCTAGTATCTAATTTTGTGTTTAGAAATAATATTGTTTACTTATTGTGGGCTTTCCAGCATATCTATATTTATTGCAGTATATTTAGGGAAAACATGAAGATATAAAGGTTGTTTCCTACTACAGAAATGTTAATGTCTTAAACTAACAACTTTAATAAAAAGTATATAAATAAATAGTATATGTCCTATTGCTTTAAAACTTTTTTAAAATTTAAACAGGTGTTTGCAAAAACAGAAGCACAGAGGGGCTCATATATAGAATTAACACTTCAGACTTATCAAGAAGCATTCGTCAGCCATTCTGCAGCTTCCTGAGAATATCTGAAAGTTGTTCCATTTTACAAAGACTGCCTACTTGTCTACTTAATATTAAGATGAATGTTTTAAAATGTCTGAATTAAAAGGTACTGATTTATAGTTTTCTATAAAAAGCTGGTGTTTTAAAAATTCTAAACAGTGCGACCGACAAAAATACATAGAAAAACTTGTTACCCAACTCACTTTTCTGGGCTGCAAAGGGATAATTGAATATATTGAATGCCTGATTGTGAATTTCTTGGATGGTGTCAGGCAAGTGCAGAGTTAAGAAAAAGAGTGAAAGAAATCCTATGCTTTCCTGTGATACCAAATAGGTATCACTTACTGGTACTGTAGATGCAGCCTGGGTTTCTAAGGCAGGAAGAATAGAGGTTTTAGAAATGGGTAACTAGACAAAATCTGAATGCGCCCAACCAAGCTACATAGACTGAGGATAGTATGAGAAGATTAGAAGAGTTTAAATAATTATGTCATGGACATCTACTTCTCAGGACTGTGATAGACACTTGAAAAATGCAGATGTAGTTATGAGGCTGATTCCTAGGTATAGTTTTTGCTCAGCCTTCTAAAACTAGAAGTCTGTTTTTATTATTCACAAAGTAAACTGAAGTATAATTGATTTAAAAGATTTTATGGGATGGTGAAGTATCAGCATTTTTTGAAAAAAAAAAAAAAATATCAAAGCCCAAGTCATTTTTAGTTAATGAAGCAAACAGTAACTTAAATGTGCACATAAACTCCTCTTAAGGTGAGGAGGCCATTTTGCTCCCATGGGTCCACAGCATTTTCATATAAAATGTTTCTCTTAGTTCTAGGAACTATGGGCAGGATGTATATATATTTATATAATCTCTTCAGTCATCCAGTATATCTTCATCCAGATTGATATCTGTTGTGTCAATATCTTCTAATTCCAAATTATCCAAATCTACTTCTAGCTCCAGTAAGCTCTGAGAACAAAAGGAAGAGAGTGATGAAGTTACATGCTGTGTCAAAGGAAAGTTACCTGGTTCACCATCCAGTCAAAACCAGAATTTGCATAATGGTTGAAAGAGCATCTTCCCATTTCAGTGCCCCTACTATGAAACTTTCCCACTGATCTATCACTTACACTATAGAGACCAGCAATGCCTACATGAGTTTATTGGCGGGTAGGGGAGGGGTTGGATGATACCCGACTTACTTTTTCTTCTTTGTTGGCTGTTTGAGAAGCTACAATAACTGGAGTAGGGGAAGCAGGTTTGCCATCAAGCTCCTGGAGGCACAAGTACATATATATATGAAGACAAAGGAATTTATCCAAAATTTATATTCCCCCCACCTGAGGTAAGGAAGGTTGGGATTAGGAAGTGGGGGGCAGTTCTGAAAAATCAACAATCTCAGCCCAGTTATCACATGTGACACCTACTGACCTGCTGAGCTACAGATCCTGAAGGCTGAAAACCTTTTGCCTCTTCCATAACATTTCTCTCTTCATTTGGCTATCAAAGAATAAAAATGATAAAATATTTTGAAATCACACCAAGTCAAGGAACTTGGTCTAAATCCTAGGTATTAGCTCAGCCCAATTAATAGTGTTATTTAGCACAGTTAAAAACCTGAACTCACAAATGCCATTCTACCTTGTGTCACACTGAATAAACTTGGCACCGGGGGCTACGCACCGTGACAAGTGGGTACTGCTTGGCTGGCCACAGATCAGCATGTGTTTCCTTCACCCATTCTTCAGCCACAAAGGCTTCTTTTAATCCAGGGAAAAGATTTTCATACTCTGTTGGGTCAGCAAGAGATTCTGCTGCTTTCTGATTGACTTTTGAGAGATTCTCTCTCCAGAGTTTGACTACCCTATTATAAACACAGAACCAAAGAGAGACTAAGTAAGTGTGCTCCGTCCTCATCTGAAACACTTTCCTACAACTGAAGTTGTACCTTGACACTTGACTGGGTAAGTAAGTTCGGGCTAAGAAGGCAGCTTCAGGCAGTCGTCCTGTTCTAATCAAGAGCTCTAAGCAAGCATCAAGCCTAAAGATGAAGAGAAGAGAGGTGCTGTTACAAAAGTAAAGGCTATCATGATACATAAGACCCAAAAGAGACACAGGTGTAGTGCTGCAAAGTCAAACCTTCCTCAACTGCCACTGACTTGTCTTACATGGTGTTTTACAAAAATCACTAGACTCCATGGGTGTGAGGGATAAGACAGTATCTGTAACTACTTTCAGCCTACTTACTCTAACAACTCTTTAAAACCTACATGGGCTTTGAAGAAAAGTTATAGTGGGATTAGCAAATTTCCAAGACCAGGATATTTATCTGGCTTTCATGTACCAACTGGAGCAACTCAGCTTGATCATCAGCCTCTTTTAATGACCAACTGCTGTCATCAGACAATGAAATAAATAAGCCATTACCTGGTGGCTACTGAGAGAGGGATTTAATATTTCTCCCACCATGAACACCTCACTTAGCTCATGCATTCAGATCAAATGCCATATAGCACCCTTGTGATAAGGGTCAGCCAGCAAGATAGCAGTGTCTTCTTCCCACTGTCATTCTATACATCCACTGGCCAAAATTCATTTTTCACATTTCTCTCTAAAAGCCATCTTCAGAGTCATTGTACAGATACTTGTGTGTGTATGTGTATGTGTGTGTAACAGGCTAGCTTTGAGCTTACTATGTATCCTCAAGCTCAGTGATTCCCTGCTTTGCCTCCTACATGCTGTGTTACAGAAGTGTGGCACTGTTTCTACTACAAATAATGCTCTTATTTACTGTGCTCACCAAGGTCCTGGAGACCTTGGAGTAATACTTACTTGCCCTGTAAAAAGTAGCTCATGAAGGCCACGTTATTTTTGCCATCTTTCTCCGCACCCTCTGCTAACTTGTTCACCATACTAGCATTGCCTGAGGCTGTGGCCAGAAGCAGCAGGCCTCCGTAATCCTGGGCATGGTGCAGGCACTCTTGGGCTAGGCCAAACTGACATTTACTGATGGCAAGCTCAGCAAGTTGTTTCCACTTCTGTTCTGACTGTAAGAAAATTCCAAGTTAAGGTTTCTTTGGAAAGAAACATTAACATTTCCAGCATCAAAATAATTCTGAATATCACTGTGCTCAAATGAAAGACTGATATTGAGCTGTGCTTATCAGTCAATAAAATGTATACTGAAGTGAAAATTGTTCATAATACAAAATTCAAACAATTTTAATGATGAAAAGTAAAACTAGTATTTTTATTTTTTTAATTACACAGTTAAAAAAAAAAACCCTCTAACTGGAATTAGGTAATTAGATTGTAGTTATTTTAATGTGTGAATTTAATACTTTTCTGAAAGAGTAGAAAATTACATTTTTAAATATCTGTCATTTGTAACTGCTCAGAAATCAAAATACCACTCATTTGAATGATCTTTTAAATAGCTAAAATTTATTCCACCTGAATTAATTTACCAGTAAATGTTGGACTTACACTATTGGGAGCATGCGTTATACGAAGATGTCTAAAATTGTCATGAAGCTGTCTCAAAATACTAGAAGTCTTTAAACCAGTATCTTGCTAGTTTGAGATTTTAGGAAACCCAGGCTACTTTACTTGCCATCTTAAATCACTTACTCCTGCAAAATAGATCTCAACTAAGATGGGGAACACTTCTTACAAAAAAATCACAGTGCTAAGATTATCTTGAATATAGTCTATTTAATATATACAAAAATTAACAATGCATCTTTGAAAAGACCAGAAAAAGGACGATAATATCACTAAAACAAGTCACTAATTTCCATGTGAAAAAACCTAACCAAACATTCTAACAAACATAAAAAAGTTCTACTGACTTTTCCATCAGTTTTGAGAAGCCATCAATTAGTACTTACCTCTGCCTCTACTGCTAACTGGTATGCAATTTTTAACTCTCCAAGCTGAAGAGCCAGTTCAAAGCGATGCTCAGGATCTGTAGATACTGTAAGAGCTTGTTGCTTGAAGCCCTAACCAGATTTAGAAAAACAAAAAAAAGATACATGTATGTATACCCAGTACATCCCAGGGGTATTGAGAATTATGAGAGTGGATATGGAAACTGAAATCCTAAATACTGAGACTTCAGCCGTCTTCCACTTGGTCCCCAAAATGATGACAACCGGGGAGTTTCTCTTTAAAACCTAACTAGTCCAAGGAGGGAAGACTGAAAAGTACTAAAATGTCAATTTATGAAGGTCATGTTAACTAGAACAATGCTAGATATATCATAATGCTTAGTAAACTCATTAAATAAATATATGAAAAGAGATTAGATGAAGGTACATTTTGAAATGGAGGTTCCCCTAGTCAAATGACAACTATTTCACTTACTGAGAAGTTCACATCCAACAGCTCCTAACTACAAATTTAGATCTTCAGATCTACTGCTTATTCCCTACCTTCCTCTTAAAAGAGGGTCCACAGATCATCAGATACCTGAGGAAAATCTCTAAACAGGAATCAATATAATCAATAAAAATCAGGGGCTGGGGATTTAGCTCAGTGGTTCTTGAGCCTGCCTTATAAGCGCAAGGCGCCAGGTGCAAGGTTCCAGGTTTGATACCTGGTAACCACATACAACAATGCCAGGCATGGTGACTCACACCCACCATCAATCAGTACCATATACCACAGTATGGTGGCTCACACCTGAAATCCCAGCACTTGGGAGGCAGGGGCAGGAGGACTGCTGAGTTTGAGGGTTCAGGACCAGCTTGAATTAGAAAGCAAGACTGTCTCAAAAAAAAAAGAAAGCCTGAAGGAAGCATACCATGTAGGAGGAAAAGATAACTTCTGAACTACAAACAAAAATGTTCAGCCTGGCATGGTAGCACATCTGTGATTCTAGCACTCTTGGAGGCTTAGGTAGAGACAAACAGCCTCCACAACTTTACACAACTTAACTTAGGAAAACCTGTCCCAAAAAATAAATAAGGGTTCAGGATATATCTCAGCACAAAGGCCCTAGGTTCAATCTCCAGTTTAAAAAAAATTTTTTTTCCCAGACCATCAGGAGGAAAATATCAGTGGCAGGTCCAACACTTGAGTAACTCACAGACAGAACACATGAAATACAGGAAAGAAATCACTACAGAATGAGTCATAAAAATCTCTTTAGAAATGCAGAATGCATTTTCTATTGAAAGAGTTTATCTAATACCCAGCTGAACAAAAGGAAACATTTTAGAATAATCCAAAAAGCTTCCAGAGAAAAAAACAGGTCATGTACCAACAATCAGAAATAAACATGCATTTATACTTCAACAATAAGTAGAAGCTATAAGGCCTTCAAAATTCTGATAGAAAATTACCTCCAACAGAGAATTCTACATGGTTGAATGGCCAAATGTTTACAATAGAAAAATAGCATTTTCAGATACTGATGTTATAAAATAAATACATGTTTTCTAAGCAAACTGCTAAAGGACATACTCCACCAAAATGCAAGAGGAAAAGACAAGACGATGAGATACAGGCTAAAATAGATTTAAATCAAGCAAGAACAGAAGGAAGCCCCAACATGATGGTCGGGGATATTATGGGAGTAGAAATGCAGTTCAGTTTGAGGCAGACTAAACAAAATGAAACAAAATCTGGAGAGCCACCAAGTCTGGCAAGAATTTATCCTAAGTATATAGAAAATTAAGCAAAGAAAGAAGACAGCAATTTTGAATTCTAGGGAAAACAAGTAACTGTAGGAAACAAAGTTACAATATACCACATGGCTCAGATGTGAACAGGGCATATACAGCCATAATATAAATGCTATGATATAAGATATATCAGGTTTGGTACAAATTCTCAATGAATGTGATCATAAGTATGCCTAAAGTGTACCAACAAACTCAATAAAGGAAAACAAAAAAATTATGATACAATGATTCTGGGAGGATAAAAGGGAGGAGAATGCTATATATGTGGTAGATGGAGGAGGAGGAAGAAGCTAAACTTTCATCTCCTATAGAACAAGAAGCTATAAGAAAAGCTTAAAACTGAAAAATGAAATTACTATTGTTACTGCATGGTGTATATATACATATATTTTTTGAGACCAGGTTTCACTTTGTAATTTAGGCTGGCCCTGAACTCACTATTGTAGCCAAGGCCAACCTTGAATTCACAGCAGTTCTCCTGCCTCTGTCTCTCGACTGCTAGGATTATAGGCGTGAGCCACCACACCCAGCACTGCGGTATAATCGGGAATCAAACTCAGGACTTTGCACTTGCCAGGCAGATGCTGGAACCACTGAGCTAAATCCCCAGCCCGTTAATGGATGTTATTTAGAGATGTGGAAATCAATACTGTACCAAAAGAATTACATAGAATAATTAAAAACAATTACTTCTGGAGATAGGAAGGGAACAGGGGAAAGAAGGGAAGTCTGTTTTAGCTTAATCTTTGCAGAACTACCTCTATTGTGTGCTATGACTTAAAATTTTTCACATTAAGAAAAAGGCATAAAGACTGAAAAATTACCATCAACCTTTACAGGGATATAAGGACATTGAGAAAGGTACAGGAAGACTATAAAGAGACTGCACCATGCTCTACAAGAAACTTAACATGACAAGCGAAATTACATCACCTAAGCAATTTAATGGTGATTATAAAATAACATTTTTCAAATTCAATACTAATATTCTTTTAAATTGGTTTTAAAAGTCAAAGAAGAAAAAAAAAAGTCTTTTACCTGCTTTTCCAAAAAGTGTGCAACTCTGGTCCTTTGTTCTTTTGGAATGGTGGGAAGGACCTTGTCAGCCATGCTGAAATCTCTCCGCATGACAGCTGTTTGGTATTCCAGAACTGAAACCAGCAGGGAGTAACTTACGATGTTTAATTCTTTATCACCCAGATAAAGCCTATTATCTTTAGGAATATAGCCCAGGAGATACATTGTCCTACAAGAGAATCAGATACTGAATCAAAGTCCAAATCGGGGGCGTGTAAGCTCAAGTGTAAACATGCACATGCACATACATGTATACACATACACCTACATTCCCCTGGCTTCTAGCTCAAAAATCTTTCCATTTGACTAATGCAATTTTGGTAAACGACAGGCAATCTACTAAAACCAAAACTTGGAAAAATCAACCTATTACTGCTAAAGCCTTTCTGTTTTAAAAGCACTTTAAAATTTAGGATGCTTGTGACAAAAACAAAACAATACTCAGCTACCTGTCCAAGTGGGCAATGGTGACTATTTCTCCTCCAACATAATAGTTTAATCTGTTAACAGAACTTGTGTAAATGAAACAGTCGCCCACCCATAGACCTGT
The DNA here is from genome assembly GCA_004026965.1 of Petromus typicus. Classification (NCBI taxonomy): domain Eukaryota; kingdom Metazoa; phylum Chordata; class Mammalia; order Rodentia; family Petromuridae; genus Petromus; species Petromus typicus. The sequence continues at coordinate 16,030 of PVIR01011384.1, forward strand.
TTTTACAATTTCCTGAATTTCACCAAGAACCTGTAGAAAAAAAATAAAGACTATTATTGCCTTATCCAACATTAGATATCTCACAAGAACAAAAAGCTGAATGTACTGAAGGGTGATAAATAAAAAATAATAGAATTCCTTAGAATTAGTACTTCTTTCTTTAAGGATAGATTCCTAGTTGAATGTCATGTGGTTCAAAACTGAGTTAAAAGAATATTGATTTAAAACCTCTAATACACATGAAACTAGAATAGTATTTCATAAGATCTTGTAGGATATTTTGACTATGGGTGATTTACTTTTACCATTCTGGAGCTAATTTAAAATTCTGATTAAACAGTTTTAGAACCAAAACAACTTCAAATTTCCTTACTGGAAGATGCCAGAATAAGTCTGAAGATTTCCTAAGATCAAAGCAGAAATTTTTTTGTTTTGTTTTGTTTTGTTTTGAGACAGGGTTTCGCTTTGTGATTCAGGCTGGACCTGAGCTCAGCCTCCAACTCACATCACAGCAATCCTCCTGCCTCTGCCTCCCGAGTGCTGGGATTACAGGCGTGAGCCACCACGCCCGGCACTGTGGTATGTGGTACTGGTTGCTGCTGGGGTGAGTCTCCACACCCAGTATGATTATGTGGTTACCGGGGATTGAACCTGGGTCCTTGCGCTTGCAAGACAGGCGCCGGAACCACTGAGCTATATCCCCGGCCCCAAAGCAGAAATTTTTAAAACTTGTTTACTTTAAGATCCTGTCCTTTGAATCAAGATTTTAATTCTCCAAATTTCATCAGAAGCCCTTAAACACTTACTCCCCCAATCTAATTTATAATCAAATGTTAAAATCTGTGGTCCATTGTAAGAGTATATATTTAAAAACAAAGCTAAAGTTCTGTTGATACAATTACCTCAAAGGCATCTTCAATGCCATCTTCAGTTACTCCCTCATGTGTTTCCTGCGCAGCCAAGACTTTTTCTGACAGATACTTAAGGATAAAAAATGATTCCTCCGTGGCAATACAGACTAGCTCTCCAGAATCAGACCAGAAAATCTGTAACATAACAAACAGATGATTGATTGGGATTTCTGCACGGACACAATGAACTGCAGATATTCTGTTTGAACACTTTCCAGATACTTTATTTCTTATAAGAATAATTTTACAGCTGGTGATTTAGCTCAGTGTTTCTGTCACCTGCCTTCCAAAAACAAGGGCCTGGCTGGGTATGATCCCCGGTAACCACATACAACAATACCAGATGCTGTGACTAACACCCACCAACAATCAGTACCACATACCACAGTGCCGGGCATGGTGGCTCACACCTGTAATCCTAGCACTCAGGAGGCAGAGGTAAGAGGATTGCTGAGGCTGAGACTGAGGCTGAGTTCAGGACCAGCCTGAACTACAAAGCAAGACCATGTCTCAATAAAAAAATAATTTTACAGGGCAGGGGATTTAGCTCAGTGGTTCTGTTCTGGTGTCTGCCTGGCAAGTACAGGTCTCAATTTTGATCCCTAATACCATATACCACAGTGCTGGGGATGGTGGCTCACACCTGTAATCCTAGCACTCAGGAGGCAGAGGCAGGAGGATTGCTGAGAGTTTGAGGCTAGCCTTAACTACAAAGAGAGACCCTGTCTCAAAAACTAAAAAAAATAAATAAATCTAGTAAGGTGGCAATTATGCACTTTAACACTATTATGTAGCATGTGCCTACATATATTTGACAGGGTAGACAGGGAAGGGATACTCTATTTGGCTGAAGAATGGGAAGAGCAGTAGGAAACAGGGAGGAGAGCTGTTAGAACTACTGGGTGTGTGTAACTTGGAGAAGGAGCAACCGTTTATTCAGGACCTTTTAATTTTTTATCTAATCATTTCCCCTAATAGGGCACATCTTTTAAAACACACACACACACACACATGCACACATGCACGTATGCATGCGTACCTATCATTGTACTATGTAAAACAGAACCAGGACCACAAGAAGGCTAGTTTGTCCCACCAAAAAATAACTTTCCTGATGGTAAAACCTGTCAATGCACTTCAAAGATAGGTTTGTCACTGAACTTGGAGTAGCCTTCATCAGGTAAGCATGAAAAGGCTTTCTGAATGAGGTAGGAGTCAAGAATCCCCTGATTTCTTATCTTGAAGGCATGCTTTCTCATTCTGTCAAAGGCCACTTAAAATGTATCACTTAAAATTAAATTTTTATACTTTTCAAATATCTGTTTACTGCTTCAGTCAACTAACACAATCCCGATTTTCTGTGCAGTGTTAAGGTAAATGGCATGGCGTTTAACACAATGAAATCGAGAGCAGGATATAAGAATGTGACTTGGTCTCAGGGAATCGAACTCCTCACTCATTCCAAAAGAGTGGAGGAAAAACTCACATGTTTGGGCTGAATTTCAATTCTGCGTATGAGTTCTGTGTTGTCCCAGTCATAGAAAGCTAAGCCATTTACAGATCGGACACCCAACAAGAAGCCTCCATAGATACCTTAAAAGAATACAAAAAAGAACTTGCTTACATATTTTTGAGCCATTACAAAGGTTCTATAAATATAATTAAACAGCACTCACTCTCTGCTCCAAAGTCTGGTTTAAATGACTTTTTTTCCTTAAAGTTCTTAAATATCTTTACAACACTGTTGCTCTCTCTTATGGCATATCTGAGGGGGAAAAAGACAAATAGAGCATATTAAACCACAGTTCCATCAAATGTTAGAAAAATCTTCAAATATTTTTGAGTAATTAATCATACAAAAATATTAAAGGACTATTTAAGGATTTATGGATGTATTTTTCCCTAGGACATCAGAGAAATTTGGAAAACTTTTTTCAGCTGGAAAAATAAAAGGAAGGAGACATACTTATGTATTACACAATTAGGGTTTACAAACGACTTTAGAAATTGGAAATGACTCAAATGTTCATCAATAGATAAATAATTAAACAAATTATGGTCCAGTCATATAATGGAGTACTACTTTGTGAATAATGGAAAAAAGGAGGTAATTCAGTTGTTGTCTGAAAACATGCAAGTCCTAATATTTGCTACATGCAGCAACAAAAATTAAAAAGGCATCGTCAGTGACCAATAGTAAACCACAGTTACATGATCTCTCCTTTTAATGTGAATGTTTTATGTATTCTAAATCCAGACAAAAACTTATTAAAAATGGAACAGAGGTAGGAAACATCTCAGAAACTGAGTTTTTTAAAAAGACACAATAATTCTTATTAAGATAGCACCACAATCCAGCATTTCTCCCAACTAGCTCATAAAAGAACAGCAGCACCTTAAGAGAAGACCATGTCTTAGGAAGGGTCTGCAAAGGATCTGTAGGTCCTTATTAAACTCATAAGGACCAGGTCCTGCCATAGGAAATGCCTGATATGTCTTCAGTTTAATGGAACAGATCAGCCTGACTGAGCCAGCTCGACACTACATGGAGAAGCGCAGACCACAGTGAGCCTCAAGAATGCTTTTTAGAGTAGCTAGCACATGATGCCTCTCTACAGTTGGGGCAATCCAGTTATTACATAACCAAAACTTACTCTGAAGAATCGTGGGCCCATACAAACTCCTGGGCAGATCCAAAGCTCTTATTTCTCAAGGCCATTGCTGTGTAGATGATATATTCTCCATCACCACACACCACAACAAACCTAGGAATTACAGAAGTCAGGGAAAGAATCACAGTGGGACAAAGACAACATATAGAAGTTGACAAATAATGACTCATTCTCTTGTAAAATAATTTTAATAAGTGTTATTTCAGTCAGTTACTACAACTTTAAATCTTTTGAAGTTATATAATTTTGTTTTTATTTCTTTTTTTGTTTTTTGGGGACAGGGTTTTACTATGTAATTCAGACTGGCCTTAAACTTACTACATCACTATATAGAGCCTAGGCTGACCTCCTGGAACTCACAGATACTCCTGCCTTGGTCCTCTCAAGTGCTGGGATTACAGGCATTCACTACCAGGCCTGGCTGAGAAGTGACCAGATGTCTGTCACTGGAACATGCTGTAGATAGGCCAGCCCTGCTCAAGCATACACAAGCTCAGAGAGATTTTGGTGATGGCTTACCGCCCATTAGGATTGTGCTGAATTGTCTGAGGGTATATTTCACAACTGCCCATATCTTTTACTGCCAGGGGCAATCTTTCTCCATCTTTAATTTCAGCATCTCCCATTGCTTTTAGGTTGGCCTGTTGGACTTCTGAGTGTTTGGCCCAAATTATCTTTCCATTGGCATCCATGGACATGGCAGGTTCCTCCCGCCCAAGCTGGAATGAAACGTATGAAATGAAAAGGTAAACAAAACCACAATGAAACAGATACTGTATTTCTTTTAGTAGAGAGGTCTGTTTCCTTTCTTTCATTTTAAATCATCACTGCTTAACCTCTAGTGCTTAATAAAAGAAGTGCCAACTAACCATACTATTATCTTGCAAGGTGACAGTACTGAAATACAGGGAAAGTGGCTTTGCCTACGGCCACTTATTTAAAGAGATAGTACAATTACCTTAACAATGATGCTCCCTTCATCATAGCCCAGTGCGACATTGTTGGACCCTCTCAGACTGGCCACACACCACACTCTCTCCATTCCATAATTCAATGTGCTTTCAAGCCGGTAGGTGCTTGAATGCCAAATACGCACTGTTCCTAAAAAGAAAAGAGTGAATACTCCGTTTTGTTATGAAAATTTAAAAAAAGAAATGAGATTTGATGGTTAAAAAAGAAAAAGGAAACAAAGCTTAGGCGCACAGGGGGCAGAGAGTTATAGAGTAGGCAGGGGAACAGGAAAAATGAGGTGTGTCGTGTACTGGTACAAATTCTCAATGTTGATTGTGATCATAATGTGTATATAAAATATACCAATAAAATCAGTTTTTTAAAAAAATTAGGTGAATAAGGCACATAAACTCTTTCTATTATAACGGGAAATACTTCTGATTAACTTTATGGCCAACTTTGATGAATAATTTTTTGATCAATAATCATTAACTGATTTTTACAAAGTAACACAAACATAATCACAGAAACTTCTAAAAGAAATTAACCTTAGGAATTTTGATTCTGAAGTGTGAGATAATAATAGCACTTCCTGGGGTCTGTGCTTTCTACATGTCAGACGCTTTTTACATATGATTTCTGCTTACCCACACACTATTATTTCAGGAAGTAGACATTATTTTTCCAATTTTGAAATCTGTTTATACCACACATTTGTGAAGTAGCAAAGCCTGAATTGGAACCTAGATTTGTTTAACTCAAGCACAAGCTTTGTCTTTTTTTCTCTAGAATAACTGGCTGTCCTCTTATTTAAGTAATAGACTCAAAATATAATACATTAGAATGACAGTGATGATAAAGCCCTTTTATTCTTTATAGCTTAAGACAGTATTTTAAAAACATCAAAATAAATGCAGACTTCCTATTATAATGTAAAAATACTAAATGGTTTAGTCATTGAACAACTATAGTCATGGAATAAATATATACTCTAAACTTACCATCTTCTGAACCTGTGATGATGATTGGCAACTCGGGATGAAAACTGGCACAAGATACATTCTGGGCATGTCCTTCCAGTGTCTGCACACATGTTTTATTCTGTAATTAAGACATAGGAAAATTTTTATTAGTGAAAAATAAGTAACCCATTCTTTATTTTCTCAGTGCATACATATATTATGATAGTAGTGGTTATGACAATCTAAACAGATCCAATATAGAAAATTTTAAAATAATTACCTTATATTCATGAATGTTTTCTCTATTTATTTCATAGAACAGATAAATGTAACTAGTGCATTTAAAGAAAAACCTACTAAAACATCTAAGTTTGCATATGAATGTTGTATCTTCAAATTCTTCTGTATTCAAGTATTAATTCTTAAATACTTGGCTTTCTAGGCTTTCCTGCTCATAGAAACTTAATATGGTAGACAAAAAACAAATGAAAAAGTATAGTAACAGAGTTTATAACTAAATTTATGACAGTTCTGTGTGGAAAAATGCTTGTATTATAGCTATGTCATGAAACTAACCACCAATCTGCTTATTTTCGAATACAAACAGAAGTCTGCCAATGAGGATACTCAAAAATGTATAACATTAAAATTTCTAAATTCAATTATTAAATGAAAAACAAACATGCTAGTATTGTATTTTTAATATCTTGACATGCATTTGTGAATTTTCTCTTTAATATTACTTAAGATTGAACCCCAGCCTCTGTACATGAAAGGCAAGTACTTTTCTGCTGAGCTACATCCCCAGCCCTGTGTTCATTTTTGTAGAATTTTGAGACCACAATTTAAGGGCAAATACTGGGCCTTAAGTTATTACAGTATGAACAGAGCTTAGCAACCAAATTTTAACTGCCCTGTAAGACACAGTAAAACAAAGTATCTCAAATATTTTAAGATAATGAAAAATGTGTACCTGATAATCCCATATTTTAACAAGACGGTCATCTGCACCTGAAATGAGGTATGGTTTATCGCCACCACTGTAGTAATCAATGCAATTCACACCTTTTTCGTGTCCCTCCAAAGTGAAGTTTGGTGACGAAGAGCCCAGCTGCCACACCTTCAGAGAGCAACAGCCAATTAGTACAAGGCTTTGCTTTCAGAAGACATATCCACCACCCTTCTGACAAACACATACAACGCCAAAGCCAGGAGAGAAAAACTAAGAAGTATGAATTTTTTTCTCCACTTATTTGTTTTAGTTTTTCTCACTTTACTTGAATTTCCAGTGATAAGGCAGAATCACTGGGAAGTTCTCTGAAAATGCCAGTGTCCAGGCTTTATTCCTGGCGATTACAATATAATATGTGCAGAAGAACTACAGTGAAGCTCATGGATCTAGATGTTTAACACTAAGAAACATTATTTAAAGGGTAGGTAATAATTTTATGGAGGATTTGATACAAAGCTAATGAAAATAAATTTAGCAAGACATACTGAAAGCAAAAAATTACTGATTTACTAATTTAAAGTATAGAAAATTGGCAAAAGCTACAGGATTTAGCTTTATCCTTATAAATATTTACAGGATTCCTACTGTATAGAAGGCTCTGTGAAGAGTATAAAGCTGTGTCAACAAATATTTACCACTTGTTTGTATGTGACCAACTTTACTTGAACTAAAGATAATTTTTGTTCCAAAGATAAATAGAATTTAGAGAAGTTTAATATTAATTTGAAAGTTTTTAAACTTTATCAAAAGCAAGCACAATCCAACATAAGGGGAGAAAAAAGTAAGGCCAACCCTAAAATATTCGGACATGAAAGAGTTTATATAAATTAAAGGAAAATTAATAAGTATGTTAATATGAAATTAAATATGTAAGCAAATGTTAAAGTGATTTTAAATCTATGCATATTTAGATATCTTTAAGATTATAATGGCGAAAGAATATGACTGTACTCACTGCAACATGCATTAAGCATCTAGTGCAGACAAAGTACTGTGTTGTTTGCTGTTGAATACTTATTTGAGAGAAGAGGAAAATAGGAGCAAAAGGAATGGAAGGAATGGAATAAGCATTAACTAGATCTGTCCACAGCTGAAGTGGACGTCTTACAAGAGCTTCTCAGAGTTAAGTATTTGTGGTAAACCTTGAAATCTGTGCAGTTCTCTATAGGAAAATAAATCAGAAAAGGAGAATAAAGAAACTTGAAGTGAGGAAGAGTTGGTTAAGGGGAGGTTCATTTCCAGAATGGTGAGAAGACAGCATTAGAGGTGTCTTATAACATTAGTGTAGGTTAGCCTTGGCAATCCTAAGGCATTTGGGCTTTACACCCACATTGAGTATATACAAGAACTGGCAGCAGCATGGGGTAAAAGAGTAAAAAAGGGAAAACGGAAGCATAGGATTCAAATGTAAAACAGATTAACAATGATGTAAGGCTAACAACTAATTTACTAAAGAGAGTAAAGTAATAGCCTAGAGAGGATTATATCATTTTTTTTTTTTTATTCTGGGTTCCTCAAGCCAAAAAGTACTTAATTTGTTGCTTACACATATAAAAATGTTCCCTCCAAAAAAAAGATTACTACAATATTCTTCTAAATAGAAGGTGTCCTTCTGGATCAAAATGAGACTATTTGACTTCAAAATGAACTGGTGAAAGAAACCTCCAAGGCAGAAGTAGCTTCCTGGGACATCAGGAGTGAAACAGCCAGATAACTGTATTTCATTACACATAGAGCACCCCCTACCTTGATGGTCCGGTCCAAAGATGCACTGGCAAACTGATTGTTATCTTTGGGGTTGATTACAATTTGCATAACATAATGGGTATGTCCTTCAAACACTTGGGAACAAGACCATTTTTTATCCCAGTCCCACAGCTTAATCAGCATGTCATCTAGGCCAAAAGAAAAGCCTCAAATTAGTTCCAATTTCTATCTTTTTTTATTTCAGAACTAAGATACAGATTCTCTGTATCTTTCAATGCAGCAAACTTAAACACAAATCACACATTTTGTGATTTAAAGAAACAGAATCATACCGAAAAAGATTTTCAAATCCTTGTTTATCCTAACAATAAACATAACTGTATAGAAAAATGGAGATTAAATAGCCTACTAACAGCAAATATAAAGATGTGAAAAAATTAATGAAGAAATTCCTGGGCCTCAAAGAATGAAAAGAGTAATACAAGTAAGATTAGTCTAAATATGATTTAATAATGATAGTAATGATAATTGAGGGAATAAGACTTTGCTCTTTTAAGAGTGATTTTGAAGAAGTTCTCAATATTTACTTTCAAAACTAAAAGAAACACAGTGCTATTCATTTTAACTGTCCTCCCATAAGTTCACTGTTTTATACAAAGTACCAAGAAAAAAATAGTCTGAATATAAAGATAAAACTGAGTAGGGTCTATGGCAATCGGCCAACAACTCACTCATCAGCATGTAAATGAGTTTTTTGCTCAGCAGATGTCCAAACAACTAGACCTTCAGGTCTTCCTTGACAGGAATCAGAGCAATTGCTGTATATTCCTAGGTACAGGTGATACATCATTGAAATACAAAAGCAAGCAGCATCAATAGCACAATAATGGATTTAAATGGCTTAAGAGCTGCTTAGGATTAAAACTCCTCTGGTCTCTCATCCAAGTACTAACCAGGACCAACCCTGCTTAGCTTCTGAGATCAGACGAGATTGGGCGCATTCAGGGTAGTCTGGCCATAGACTAAAACTCTACTGATAACAGCAGGTAATAAAGAGCATGTCTCACTTAATAAAAATTCATTATCCAAAGAGACACATATGACCAAAAGAGATCATCTCTTACCACTGCTAGTTAGAATGAAAGGCTGGGTTGGATGAACTGCTATACAGCGAATGTAGTCGGAGTGTGCTTCAAACATATGAACTCTTTCCAGGGTATTGTAATTGAACACTCTGATTTGCATGTCATCCTAGCAATGGAAATGTAAAAACCATCATCATTTTTATGAAATAAATTTAACAAAACACTCTATTACAGACTCAAATAGCAACATCCATGCTTTGAAGCACTGCATTAATTGAGCCAACTGTGGATGCACCTCTGTAATCCCAGCGTTTGGGAGGCTAAGGCAAGAAGATCTCCAAGAGTTTGAGACTAGCCTGAACTAGATACAATGAGTTTAAGGCAAGCCTGAACTATATAGAGAGACCCTGTTGCAAAAAACAAAAACAAAACAAAACAAAAAACATTGCATTAATAAAACAAATTAACAATCAAAATTGTGCAGCTAGTTTACATACTGGCCAAGTCAGAAAATGGAATTCAAAACTCATGGAATTACTTACCGCTCCTGTCACAACCCAGTTCTTCCTTGCAACAAACTTTGCAGCTCGAACGGGAAGATCACATACTTCAAATGTCTTCACCAGTGTCTTTAAAATTCAACAAAAATATATACATTGAACTATGAGAAAATAACTTAAAATTCTATTCTATTATACTTAAACCATCTAACCACTTAGATCATTTCTTATAGGTCTCATACATTATTTTATCTAATATCTGATCCTTTTAACAGTTTTGTGATGTAAAGATAATAATTTTACCTTCAATTTACATAAAATATACTAAGGAATAACATGGTTTAAAAGCTTTTAATCATAAAATACTGTAAATTACTATCTCCTTTTCTAAGTTGAGGCACACTTGAATTTGAGGCCAAAAGCCTTTTAAATGCTCTCAAACATGCTGCTCTCAATATGTATGAATGACAAATAACTCTTGTTGGTGATACAGGGGAAAATGTAGGCAGAACCAAAGATCAATCATTTAATAAAGACTCACTGTTATCTACACAGGCCTCCCACCATGCAAAACAGTGACCCACTCATAGGACCAACAGTGGGAATTAAGACTAGAAGATACTTGTCCTTACAGAATCTCCATTCTGAGAGCAAAGGAAAACATTAAACATAAAATTATTAATGACATTACTGATAAAAGGGGAAGCAGATAGCCTAGAGGACAGCAGAGAAGGGAACAAGAGAAAAAAGAGGCAAAGTAGATACCGAGATAAAACGGAGATTATATTAAGGGAAGTGCACCTGGGCTTAAGGATATTTGACAGTGAAATGACAACACTGACAGATGGGTAAAGTGAGCCAACAGAGAGCCTGTGCAGGAAGAAGTAGGGTAGGGTGGTGGGACTCCAACCTATTAGGCATAAAGTAGAAATACTTTAAATAAATAGGTGGAGGACAGAGAGAGAGACAGACAGACAGAGAGAGAGAGAGGGAGAGAGAGAGAGAGGAAGGCAGAAACAAGGAGGAGGAGGAAGCAGAGGAGGAAGGGGGATAGAGAGAGGAGTGAAACTGCAGAGAACAGATACTCTAAATTAGTGAGAAAGGAATACTTTTTCTTCTTTAGTTCAGCAAATGATTATTAAGCACTTAAATGTAAGAATGACACAGGCACTGGATATAGTAAAGGACAAAATGTTAATATGCATAAAATGCCACTGATGAGAGTTTTGGTTTAGTGCACACTATAGTGAGTACAATAGTGTGAAAACAGTATTTTTAGTTTATTCATGACCTTGGCTCTCTAATCCTATTTTCGCCATATTAAATTCCTAAAATGCAAATTTTATATGGATTTCAAGAACTTCATTTTGAGGATAAATACTTTATAAACAGACCCAAAGTGGTATGGAAGAGTGCTAATAATATTTTTGTACTTAGCAAACACTAAATATAGTCTAAAAAGACTAGAACATAAAAGAATGAGACAGACATTCAGGTAGACAATTTATAACAGACATAATCACACTTGCAGTCAAAAGTTCACTATAATTATTTCTATATGGCTTGAAAATTACCTGTATATCATTAAACTGACTATCTGGGGGAAAAAATAGGTAGAACTCTTAAAGATGTGGGTTGTAGGCAAAGACTTTATGGACAAAACCCTAACTGTACAGAACAGTTACAAAGAATCAACAACTGGGACCTCATCTTACTTAAAAGCTTTTGCGCAGCAAGAGAAACTCCCAACAGAGTAAAGATAAAATATACAGTATGGGAAAAATTTTGTATCAGCTGTTCCTCAGACTTTTATCTGGAATAAAGAACTGTTAAAAAAAATCAGACCCCCAAATTAAAAAACCCAATCAAAATATGATCATCTAAAATAAATATACTTCTCAGATGATTAAATTGAAATACCAAATAAATACATGAGAAAATGTTCATGAAATGAACATTTCATTCATAAAGTGCAAATTAAAGCAATGCTGAAATGTCATCTCACTCCAGAAAGAATGGCTGTTATCAAGAAATCAACCAATAATAAATCCTGGCAAGGCTGTGGGGAGAAAGGAACCCTTTTCCCTTGTTGGTGGGGTGTAAACTGGTGCACCTACCAAGGAGATCAGTGTGGAGATTCTTCAAAATACTAAAACTAGAAGTTCCATTTGACCTTTCTTGAATTCTTCCCAAAAGAAGTCAAAGCATCATACCACAGTGGCATATATACATCCATGTTTACAGCAGCACAGTTTGTAAAAGCTAAGTGTTGCAAATGGTACAGATGCCCATCAACCAATGAATGGATAAAGAAGATGTGGTTTTAAAAAATACAATGGAGTACTACTCAGTCATAAGGAAGGATAAAGTTGGGACATTTATAGCTAAATAGATGCACCTAGAGACCATACTCTTAAGTGCAATAAATTGGACACACATAAATACATACTGTATTGTTTCTCTGGTGTAAGAAAGTAAAAGTGTAAATAAGGATTAAAATGTAAAACAGATATTGTGAAATAGGAAGAAAATATTCAAATGGTGGGAGAACTTTGGAGGTGGGCAGGGGAAGGAAGCAAAATGAAAAAAGATGAGAAAAGAAGGAAAAAGTAGAAACAAAACTTTTGTAAATAAAGAGGTAAGAGGGGTAAAAGGAATAATGGAATGTGAAAAAATAAATTGCCATATATCATATACAGGTACAAATTCCCTATGATCATGTGATCATGGTAAACCTCTAAAATGTACCGATACTTATTTAATTAAAAAAAAAATTAGAATGAGAACATATTAACAGTGAAATGCTTTATCTATTGCAAGTTGCCTTACATTTTAGCATTCGTTTCCTCAATTTCAATGAAAAGCTAATACTACATCAGTTACTGTATTTAAATATCATCTATTACACATCTGCAAGCAATATCCTCATGAATGGAGTTCCCCTCTATTTAAAATACTTTGTACCAATTTATTTGAGAAAGCAGAGTGCATTTTGTTACTGGACTCAAGATAGTTTTTCTCATTCATTATAAAAATAGTCTAATGTAATATTTCGGTTTTAATAAAGGCTTTAAAAAAATCCTACCTGTGTTTCATGATTCCAAACACATACACTGCCATTGTAAAGACTTGCCAACATCCATGGCTCTGTAGGATGCAAATCCACACTCTTAACTCGATCAGATCTAGCAGTTAGCTTTCTCTTGATATCAAGTCGAAGAGGCTGAGAAAAAATATTTAAAACAATTAAATTTCTAAACCAAATAAAACATATTTGAGATCTCAACCACAAACAGTATATTAACAAGGCCTGAAAAGTAATTCTGTTTATACTTTGCAAAACTGTACACACAGTTTTAAGTCTAAAACACTTCTTCATACCTAGACAAAAATAAGAATTAAAAAACATTTTAATTTATAGCAGTGGTTCTTTTAGTTGTCAGAACCTCTTTATATAACATTTTAATTTATAGCACTGGTTCTTTTAGTTGTCAAGACCTCTTTGTATAATTAGAAAGTTGTATTTTCTATACTTAGTTAAAAAACTAATAAATAATAGAAAGTACTACCTTCAAAAAATTTAATGAGTGGAAATACTGCATATTTTATAAAAACTCTAAATTCTGACTTAATGGAAGACAGCTGTTTTTTCATATTTATGCCTTCTGTGTTGGGATATAGCTCTGAGTGATGTATACCAAACATGAAAACCCATTCACTGATGTGTGAGATATTTCAATAATCACCGAGATAACAGGATAGTCTACAGCCAAATCGTCCTGAACACAGCCAAGTTTGACTGAAATAAAAGGACATTTTTCTTTGAAACTAAATTAAAACTCACGATGTGAAGTTTTTAAAGGAAAGTTGTAATTTGGAATCTGAAACCACATCAATGAACTGTTTACAGTGTTAAATTATAAACTACCAGTCAATCCTTTCAGTTTTCAATAGTGTGATTTTTATAACACCACACTTTGGTCATGTGATGGTACTGGCTTGTTGAATAATGAAGATCTTCCAAATGCTGACACATGTCATTATACTCTTATCAAAGGATACCATTTATTAATATCATTAGCTACTACTTCAATTGATAAATCATTAAGTATTAGAAATTCCTCAAGTTCATAAATGCTTTCTAAAATTTTAATTTTCACCTCAAAGCTCCAATGCTATCATTACCGAGAAATACTTTAAGGACTAGTTAACTTCTAGTTTTTAGAATGCCTACCAGATAAAACTGAATAACCAGTTTCTTAGTCATTGTTTCAGGTAAAACTCCCATCTTAAAAATTTTAACTTGTGCAAGTGTTTTTCATGAGATTATATTTCAGTGTAGAATATAAGTGTTTTATGCATTTTCCCTATTTCATCATACAGAAAATTTCTAAAAAGTGTACTCAAGTGTTGAGATGTATTAACAGTAATGTTTACTGTCTCACTAATGACATTCTTAAATGAAAATAGCTTTGAAAAATTTGGTGTGGCAATGAAGAATATACTGTTGGCCACTGTGCTGGCAGGTGTATGTTTCAATACCTTTATACCATTAGTGCAAATATTAATATAGTGAAAAGGGCCAATAGATTTTTACTATTATGAAAACTATTTTAATCTGTGGACCCCCTGAAAGAGTAATAGGGACACGAAAGGACTAAAGACCACAATTTGAGAAACCCTGGTTTATAGACTAGTTAATAAATGTGTAATATATATTAAGTCACAATACTGTGCCCATGTCATGAGTATCATATCAGAAAACATTCTGAAGAAGTGTTACTCAAGCATTCTAATAACTCTGAGCCATAGTATTAAATGAGTTCTTCAAAGAAAAGCAGGTTTTTTTGTCAAAAAATTAGTAAATGAAGTAAAGTGTGATCAGTAAGTTACAGCCACATTCATGAAGACCTTTGGAGTCAAATGGGAATGTCTGTAGTATTTTCATGAATTTAAGTTACACGAATCTATCAACAGATATGATAGATAGTCATTGCATCAGTCCTTGTGGGGACTTTCACATGATAAAGCATTTAATACTTTTATTTAGTAAGTAGGAAATCGAATACTTACAAACCGTATGTTTTACTTCAACAATGTTGTAACTGATAATTGAGAAAAACTGAGATTCAGGTGAGCCAAGGTACTCTGAACAACCTCAGTGTTCCTCTTTATATTCCCAAAGCACAAATCCCCCTTTCAAAAGCACAGGCAAGTACACGTGCTCTGATATTTCCTTCAACAATCTGAAATATTAAGATACTGTTAGAGGTACTTTGGGAAAGATGATTAAGATGTTTATACTGTATCCACCACTCCACATGTCTCCTTCCATCTTCCAAAAGCTAGAAAATCTAGGACTCAACTTAAATGCCACTGCCACCCATAGACCTTTCTGATTATCCCACTTGAAATATTCTTCCCTAGGAGACCCTTCAGATTTCATTTTAACCATTCACGGTATTTGTAAACACATCTCTTTTTGATTTCCAGAACAGACACTCCTTAAGGGTATGGTCACTGCTCATACACAACTTTTATCTCCGCAGCACCTTGTATATTTGGGAATGGTGAGGAGTTAAGGACAGACAGCATCATCCAAGTCTCCACTCATGCTGGATTTAAATTTAAGATCTACCACGTGATTTAGATATGGAGTAAATTTACTTTGCTTCTCTGTTTTGACTTTAAACTAGAAATGATACTTATGTGTATCTCTTGACGCTATGCGAATTAAATTCAGAGACTAGAACAGTGCTTGGCCTACGGCAGTCACTCCATGAACATTATAATTCTTATCAGCTATTATGAAGATCAGACGGCAACTGTTTAGCAAAATGCACAGCATTTTGCAATAAATGAACAAATTTACGTTTTGTATTTTGTACTCTGACTTCAGCGTTCAACGTTTTCTGCCCTTTCCGTTTCCCTATACCTTAACCCCAACGTAGACCGCAGGTGGCCCTGCAAGCGCCGTCAGCACTAGCGGACTCAGGGACCTCTCGCTCCAACCCACCCCAGTCTGCAGACTCCCGTCACCTCCTCCCCTACCAGGACGCAAACAGGACCCTGACTCCACAGGGCCAAAGGCGGACGCAAACAGTACCCTGACTCCGCAGGGCCAAAGGTCCACAGTAGGACCAAGACCGCTGCTACCGTGGCTCTCACTCCAGAAGCCCCAGGAATCGGCTACAGCCAAAAGGGCTCTGCCTTCTCTAGCGAAGTCTGTACCTACCATGATTCCGCTGGTCTCAGGCCAGAGGCCTTCACTTGCTCCGGACGACAGCTACGCAGACCCTAAGAAACCCACCGCCCCGCAGAGCCGCCGACTGACTGACGTGGAACTTCCGGGAGGCGAGTCTCGCGATAGTCGAAGACCAGTTCCCCAGGCGCCTGCGCAAACATCAGGCGGGGCTGTTCTTTCTGAAGCCGCGCCCCGGTTTCCGAGGCAACGCGGCCTTCCTGCTTGCCTGGGACCGACCCGGGTGAGTTTGGAGAAGGGATATGATTGAGCGATGCTAAGTTCTTGGCGCCGGGCTGATGAGCATGGTCTAGGATGAGAAAGCTGAGAGAATAAAAGATGAGACGAGCGGAATCCCGAATTTCTTCTGGACGCTAACAGCGTTGGAGTCGCAGACACGTAGAAACGCTGTCAGATCTTCCCAGACTCTGAGAAGGGAAGAGAAGAGAATAGCGAAACGAGGCTCTAAAAGCATTGTATTATGTTGGACGAGAAAGCAGCGCAAAGAGAGGTCTCTGAGGGTCTTGGAAGGCACGATTCATCCCAAGAAGACATGAGGCCATTTGAGGCTTACGAACCTTCAGGTCCAGAGTCTTCCGGAGTCAGGACTGCCCAGCCAAATCGGATTGCCTTTCACTGAACATTAGTCTGGCCGATTTTTACCTTAGCACATATTTGTCAGTCTCAGGCCATGTGCCAGGCATGCTTTCTTTTCAAATCTTTGCATCAAACCAGAATTATTACGATTTTATTGTTGAAGAAGCTAAGGTTCAAAGAAATGTAAGAATCCTGGCTGAGACAGAATAGTGTCAGAATTTGAACTCAGACGCGTATGTCTGGAGAGCCCGCGTTCCATCTACTGCATCTGAGTATCTTTGTAAAGGTATTAGTTGAATTCTAAAAGAAGGACCTCTATGGTGGAACTTACAAAATGAACTGCGGGAGCACTTGCCCTATTGCCTTTCCCATCACTTTCATTGTGCCCGTTTTCTTCCTCCCTTTTCCTCCCTCCTTCCTTCCTATCCTTCTCTCCTTCCTTTTTCATTAAAGAAAACACAATGAGGCAAATAAAATTTACCTTCTGACCACATATCAACGTGTACCTCTGACCTGAGAGAAGACTTGGGGTCTTTTTTGAACTCAGATTTCCAGAAGGACAATGAATATGTAAACAGAGATATTCATAGAGAAGCCTAGGGATTTCAGTAATTTGGCTTTTCTTAGAAGTCTTCTAAGGTGACTTCTGTGTTACTCTGTTTTCCTTATTTTAAGAAAATCAGGCAGGGCCGGGGATTTAGCTCAGTGGTTCCAGTGCCTGTCTTGTAAGTGCAAGAGCTTGGGTTCAATCCTCGGTAACCACATACAATACTGGGCGTGGAGACTCACGCCCAGCAGCAATCAGTACCACACACCACAGTGCCGGGCGTGGTGGCTCACGCCTGTCATCCCAGCACTCGGGAGGCAGAGGCAGGAGGATTGCTGTGATGTGAGTTTGAGGTGAGCTCAGGTCCAGCCTGAACTACAAAGCGAGACCCTGTCTCAAAAAAAAAAAAAAAAAAAAAAAAAAAAATCAGGCAGCATAATTTCTAAAATCCTTCCATTTCTACTATCTTGTTTTGGTAACATTTAGTAAAAGAAACGAGAGTGAGTCTTCAACTGAATTTTAATGCTGGGAGTGGTCTCATACTTGAGTTTAGTGGTTGCATTCTTTTCTCACTAGAGTGTGTGAGAAGCACAAGAATTGATTGAAAGTTTTACAAATATGAACTATACCTAATTTGCTTGAATAATGGGGTTTTTTGTTATTTCTGATTTCTAAATTCTGCCCTTGAGAGTATTTTGGGGTTTGGTGCATGACCAACCATATTTTAATAAAATTAAAATTTAGTAGCATATGTTTTTGATACACAGTGAATGTGTACATCATGGATATTGGTACATATGCATATGGCATCTTGAGCCTTTTCTTAAGCAACTCAGTTGAAGATTCTTAAATCCTTATATACTACTAGGCACACAAAGATTTACCTGGCTAGCTTTGATGAAGGCCTAAGCCAGCAAGTGTCATACTTTCTGTCTTCAAAAATGGCTGTTGCAGTTAAACTGACATTAAATCGGTTAAATTCTGTAGCTGTGGACTATAAATTCATTCTTTCAGTTATTACACTCAATTTTTGCTATATAAAAAGCATATGTGGCATGCTGCCTTAAGATAATATACCTAAAACTTTGGTATTTGACTTGGTTGAAAGAAATTTAATTTTGAAGAAATAAAATCTTAAAAGGGAATAGGAGAAAGTAAAGAAGGAAAAGAAAAGAATTTGATGGTAAAAACAACAAAAAAATAGAAGCATAGCTTATATAAATAGGAAGTAGGGTCTTATAGGGAAGGGAAGGGAATGGGAATCAAGATATATCATGTACAGATACAAATTCTCTCTCTTTTTTTTTTTTTTTTGACATAGAGTCTTGCTTTGTAGTTCAGATTGGCCCTGAGCTCAGCCTCAAACTCACATCATAGCAATCCTCCTGCCTGTGCCTCAGGTACAAATTCTCAATGTTGAATGTGATCATAATATATACCTAAAATGTAGCAATGAATCCAACAGAGAAAAAAATAAATACAAATCCTCGCAAAATAAAAATAACATCTCAAAGATGAACTAATATATAAACGAATATTAAATATATGCATGTATAGTCACTATGTTCAAGAGTGGACTTTGTTTACTCTTTGGTTTACAGGAGAATATGAAGTTATGAAATAGCTTCAGAGACTAAAAAAAATATGGACATGCTTAACAAATTGGTTAAGGATTTCCCAAGAGGTTGATTGCAATTGATCAACAGATCTTAAAGTCTTACCTGGTCAGTTGCTATTATGGCTCTGTTAACCTTTTCTTTTTTCTGTTGCTAAGAGAATTTCAAGTAGGAATTCTGGCCAGCAGTGCCCCTATCAGAACCCTATATAAACCTTTGCCTTTGTTTCCTGACCCTATTCCTTCATAAGAAATTGAAGAAATGGGCCGGGGATTTAGCTCAGTGGTTCTGGCGTCTGCCTTGCAAGTGCAAGGGCCTGAGTTCGACACTCAGTAACCACATACAACAATGCTGGTCATGGTGACTCACACCCACCAGCAATCAGTACCACACATCACAGTGCCAGGCAGGGTGGCTCATGCTTGTAATCCTAACACTCAGGAGGCAGAGGCAGGAGGCTTGCTGTGAGTTGGAGGCTAGCCTGGGCTACAGAGTGAGCTCAGGACCAGCCTGAACTACAAAGCGAGACCCTGTCAGCATGGCACATGTTGATTCTCATTTTTTGCCATTTCCCTACCCTCCCTACAATCGCTGCCCACTATGTACATAAGCATTGTTTCCTTTAACCATCAAATTTTTTCTTTCCCTTCTTTATTTATCCTTATGCTCTCTTTTCTCTTTTCATTTTGAACACTGAAAATGCTTTTTTTCAGTTACTAATGTTTTCACAATCATTTAATTCCTTGGCAATAGTTTATGTAAATACTAAGACTCTTTAAAGTCTTTAAAGATGCCAAGGCTGCTAATCACCCTGTCTCATCTTCCATCCCTTTCTTTTTGTGCTATGAAATTTTCTTAGGTCTCTTTACACTTTTCTTTTACTAGTTCCTTTTTTCTTAATTTTTCCTCTTATCCATCTCTTTCCTGCTCGTGCTTTCATTACTTCCGTTGTCATTTACTGGTTCTACATATTTTTAAATTAGAGATTCTCTTCTGGCATTAGATTCAGAAATCAGCATTAGGATCCTCCCCGCTGCCTCAGCTCAATAAAATCATTTTAGAGCCTGTTTCTAGTTTCTCAAGGAAAAAGGAAGTCCAGTCAAAACGATATTATGATCTTTAAGATGACTTACATTTGTATCTCAGTTCTGTCACTCAGCAGCATGGCATGAAGCACTGAGGCCTCAATTTTTCACCTATAATTGGACAAATAATGCTTTTTTGTATTCACATATGAATTATAGTACACAAAATGCATATTCCAGTGGAGGGTGCATAGTAGACACTCAAAAAAAGTTATTACTGTCGTTCCCACACCCACTTCCTCCTTTTATTCTCCTATGCCAATTCATTTCTTCCAGTGTGTTATATCAAGTAAGTGCAAATCTTCTAGAGTACAGATATGAACAAGTTTTCTTTCTGGAACAATGGTTTCTACCTGCTTACTGAATTAAAGCCCAATTTCTCCCCATTTAAAAATCTTTCTATCTCCAACATCCTCCTTTTCCTTCTCTGTCTCTGCAGTTCTGAAGGACTACTATTCTGAGTCAACTGGACATAGTGTAGAACACCGTACACTTCTCACTTCAAGGCCCACCTCAAATTTTATGTACCTTCTTTATGAAACTGACATTCTCTTTGGCTGATATTTTATCCTTGGAGTATTTTATTGGTACTTATGATGGAATTCATAGTCTGCCTAGAATTGAATAATTTGTGCATAAGTGACTCTGCTGTTAGACTGTAACCCTTTGAGGGAAAAACTAGTTCTTACTCATGCTATTACCACTCTGCCAAGAGATAAAGTATGTATATTAAAAAGCAAACACACACACACACACACACACACACACACACACAAAAGCAAACACAAAACTAGACTTCAGCTCAAGGAATTATTTTCATTTCTTCTTCTTTTTTTTTGAGACAAGGTCTCACTTTTTTGTAGTTCAGGCTGGGCTGGAGCTCAGCCTTCAACTCACAGCAATCCTCCTGCCTCTGCCTCCTAAATGCTGGGATTACAGGCGTGAGCTACTACGCCTGGCCCTGATTGCTGGTGGGCATGAGTCTCCGTGCCTGACATTGTTGTGTGGTTACTGGGGTTTGAACTCCAGCCCTTGCACTTGCAAGGTTGCCATGGATCAAATTTGGGGCCTTGTGCTTGCAAGGCAGGTGCTGGAACCACTGAGATAAATCCCTGGCCCCACAAAATCTCAATGTTGAATATGATCATGATGTATATATAAAATGTCCCAATAAAAGCAATTTAAAAAGTTTTAATTGAGTAATGCTGAGGCAAGTTTGCAAGGGATTAAGAAATAATTGGATTATAGAGGTAGAAGTTGTGAATGTAAACATTTAATAAAAGATTAGTGATAAAAAGCAAATATCAGTGTGATACATATAGCTCTAAAAGTGGGTTAACTATTTCTGCATATAGGATGTAGTTGATATTACTACTTGATGACAATACTCCTGGTGGATATAGGCAACTAAATAAACCTTTATGGTATGAGCAGGAACTAGTGAGGCACATATCAAGAGAGTACTGTAAATGAAGAAAATTTTATTTTCCCAGAGAACTAACATATCTGAGCTAGAGTAGGGAGGAAGGACTGAAAAAGAAAAGTATTAGAAAGACAGATAAGACCCTGCATCTGAGGGTTCATAATTGTTAATTTTAAGATCTTATCCTGCACACTTCGGGGATCCATGGAAGAGTGTCAAGTGGGGTAATTTTTATGTTTCATTATTGATTCCTTTCTGCATGTCACTTTCCCTGTTAAAGGAAATTTTAAGATTGTCTGTTACATTTCTGCATCAAGTGGCTGAAAGTCAAAGTTTTCAATCCACGGTCACACACCAACCATCAACAACCTGAAGTGAGTTGGAGAACTTCTGAAGTGTGTTCCACAAGTGGAGATGTGGTTGTCGAACAGTGAAGGAGAAGGTCTGACAGCACCAGAAGTTTTGACTGATCCCAGAACATTGTGCATTTCTTGATAACCATCTAAGAATTTAAAATTTATGGAATTTTCTCATTGCCAGTTTTATATAGGATTTGGGATGAAGAGGATGTTGAATTTCATTTACCAAAAAGTATTGTAAAAATCTAGATAATTTTATCTTTTAAACATTTATATTGACTTCATGTGTCTTAAGTAAACATTTTTAGGGGAGTCAGACTTTAAATTTATCTTTAAATGAAACAAAAGTGATTTTATGGATGGGAATAGATTGACATCCTCATTATTGATGGGAGTAGTGTTTTCGAAGTTTGTCATTTAGTGACTTCCTAGTGTCCTACCTTTCCTAATGTACGCCACTCTTCACGCATGTGGTACTAAAGCCACGCCAATGTAGGTCACAATAAGCAGGATCTGGGAATTTTTCTGCCCTGAGCTTATCTGATGGTGATGTTTCAGCATGGGGGAAAACTTGCTGAGTCCATGCACCTTTGAATAGAACTGAGGCTCGATCTGAAAATTTTTATCTTTGGTGTGCTTCAGTATTCTCCTTATCTTTGGCTATGTACATAGCCCAACAATTTGCCACAGAATAGTCACAGAACACTTGGATTCTTGCTCCTTGCCTAATAATTTACATATAACATGTTGTATAGATAATATTATGATCCAGGGACATGATGAAATCTCTGTGTAAGCTGCATTAAGTTTGTTAGTCCCTCATTTGAAAGGTAAAGGCTGGGAAATAAATCCTAATAAAATACAGGGACTTTCAAAAGATGTAAAGTTCCTGGGAATACATTGGAACCATGGACATAGAGAAATCCTACCACAAGCTAAACAGAAGATATTAGAGTTTAGTGTTCCAAGGAGTAAAAAGGAAGCACAAACATTTATTGGCTTATTTGGATACTGGAGGGCACACATTCCCCATGTAGGACAGATTCTACAGCCTCTGTATAAGGTAGCTAGGAAAAAGTATGAATTTGATTGGGGGCCACTACAAACTAGAGCTTTTGAAGAAGCTAAGACAGATATACAAACTGCACTAGATTTATGGCCAATGAGAGAAGGCTTGGTAGACGTTCAAGTACAGGAGAAGACAAGGATCGCAGGACTGATATTTCCCGGTCATGTTTAAAACAGGCAAAGGATAAATGTACTACTTGTCAGTTGGAATATTGTAAAGGAATCCCCAAGATAATTACCAGGGAATTATCCTGGGAGAAAGCACCTGGTCAAATTCAGCAAAGTGATTATATTGGCCCCTTACCCATGTCTAGAGGATGCAGATATGTATGTATTTGTGTGGACA
This sequence comes from Petromus typicus, assembly GCA_004026965.1. NCBI lineage: Eukaryota > Metazoa > Chordata > Mammalia > Rodentia > Petromuridae > Petromus > Petromus typicus. Next base: position 39,112 of record PVIR01011384.1, read on the forward strand.
TGTATTCCGGGGTCCTGATTGCCTGTGCATACAAACGTGCTTCCCAGAAAAACACTTGTAAAACTTTGGACATTATTACTTTATATTATGGTTCTCCTATGCAAATTCAAAGTGATAATGGATCACATTTCAAAGGAAAGTTATTTGATTTATATTGTAAAGAACATGAGATAGAGTGGATTTATCGTATCCCTTATTAATAGAGTGAATGAATGGACTATTAAAGGAAAAACTGTGGAAATTGGGAAATAATGTGTATAATGACTAGAAGGATCATTTATTTCTGGGTTTACAGCAATTAAGTAAACAACCAATGGGAGAATCCACTCTCTTAGCTAGGATGATGACCCTAAATTTACTAATAAGAAAAGGAGTAGCTCATGATACTATGAAGTGGTATTTACATCCAAGTGCTCAGTTTCCTTATAAGGGAACCTTAGGCTTAGCTGGAAATGATTTAAAAACTATCTTTGAGTTTTGGTTAGAACCTGGAAAATAAGTAAAGGTTGCAACAGGACTAGGAATTCAAATACCTCAAGGACATTTTGGGCAGATAGTAGCTACAGCTAGCCTCACAGCTAAAGGAATACAAGTGTTGGGAGAAATAATTGATTCCGATTATGTAAGCAAAATTTTTGTACTGTTACATAATTCCTTCATAATGAGATTTTACTGTTTATGCCTCAGGAACTGGTTACCCAACTCGTAATTGTGCCCTTCAGGGATGCACAATGGGAGCAATAGAAAAAGCTCCTAATATAACAACTAGACTAGGAGGCTTTGGCTCCATCTCCAAACCTCCTATTAGATGTGGTGTCAAAGTGTGGATTAAAAGGAATCCTACAGGTTCTCCTGCACCTGGAGAGGTTGTGGCTACTGGACCCACCAGTACTGTAGCAGTTATGTTACCTGGTCAAGATCATCCTATTATGTTACCTACTCATGAGTTGTTCTTTTGTGAATAGTTTTTAATGCTGCTACTGAAGAATGAAGAAAATGAAGCATGGATTTCTGGTTTTCAACTGTGATATCTGATGGGTCCAATTACTGGAAAAATCAGAAGATGAGGCTCAGAGAAATCTTTGGAAGATCACCAACAATTTCAAATGTCCTGCTAATCAACCTTGTTATAATGATAATGTCACTGTGACTACCAATGAAACAAAATGGAAAGGGACTCCTCCAATGCGGAATATTACATGGGGAAGAGCTCCCGTGAGCATAACTTTCTTCCCTGAAATAAATATCACTTGTTGTGTTACAAATATGAGTTTGGACAACCCTGAAACCAGGAGATGAGTATTATTAGATAATCTTAACAGGTGTAATGGTAGCAATTTAACCTACTCTGTAAATCAATCCTAGTTTATTTTATGTGTTAAGGCCATGCCTATACAAAATCATACTTTGTGGACAAATTGCTTAATGGGTATCAATTGAATCCCCTGCGAAGAAACAAACTCTTCAGATAGATTACCAAAAAGTTGTACTTATGTATCAATAGCTGCTACAAAACATGTTGTTCATTTTAATATAACATTTTCTAAATTAGAAACATGTTCTAGGAAAAAGAAGACTTGATCTATTATCGGGAGGAGTAGGAACTGGTATGGGATTAGCAAATTCAATAGATTTAGAAGTACTGGCTAAAAAGTTAAAACATGCTGGACACGATATTTCACAAGCAGTGACCAATAATACACAATGGTTGCCAACCACAACTCAGCTACATTAAGATACACTTGATTATCAGAAAGAGATGATATTAGTTTTTAATAAAAGTAGAATTAATCTGTTAAAAGTAGATACAAATTTGACTATACTTGCTAATTAGGCTGTATGCTCCATAAAATATCTATATGTATTAATCCAAAGGAAAAGACACATCAAAAATTAATAAGTGGAGACACAAACACCTGGAGAATTTTATTTAATATCTCCTCCAGATTCTGGGTACAAACTAAAATTCAGAATGTGGTATGTACTGACATGTTGTGTGGGGGCTCTATTGTATACTTTGTACCTCAGGAACTAAAATGTCATGTGTTTTTCATGTGATGGCTATAGATAAATTAGGTTATTTTATGTTACCACAGATAGAAGAAACTCATATTGATGATAATGTCATATTCTTTCTTTCTTTCTTTTTTTTTTTTGAGACAGGGTCTTGCTTTGTAGTTAAAATTAGCCTTGAGCTCAGCCATGAACTCATATCACAGAAATCCTCCTGCCTCTGCCTCCTGAGTGCTGGGATTACAGGCATGAGCCACTACACCTGGCACTGTGGTATGTGGTACTGATTGCTGCTGGGTGTGATTCTCTACACCCAGTATTGTATGTGGTTACCAAGATAGAACCCGGGCCCTTGGGTTTGCAAGACAGGCGCTGAAACCACTGAGCTAAATCCCCGGCACATGTCATATATTCTTTATAAGATTGTATATTAACTAATCAAGGGCCAAATTGTAATGGCCTCCTTCATATAACAGAACCTTGTTTATTGCAACATTCTATAAACTTACATATTTTTGCTTTATACTCTATATGTAAATTTTCTGTTCTTTATGAGATTGAACCTCAACATGTTTATTTTGCTGGCAATAATGTTACTGAATTGGACTTAATGGGGTGTCTTGCTCCTTTCTCTGGATGTCTGCAGCATCTGCAGATTCTTCACTGGGGCTGTGATATTTTCTTTTTGTTTCCCGACCTAGGGAATGATTCCTGGATGTTTATTTCTCTTTCTGCGTCTTTTGTATATGTTCATTTACCTTCTTTAGCCACCATTATCCAGGAATCTCAACTTTTATAAAGACATCTACAAAGGAATCAAAAAGCTTTAAATGAGCGTAGGGTACAAATACAAATAGTTTTAGGACAATTGAAGGAAATTTCTCATGTAATAACTCAGGATGCTAACTACCAGTGGTACGATTTCTTGTTTCAAAGTAGTTCTGTTAAAATTTATTTTTCTGCCATCTTCATCCACCGTTGTGTATCATTATTGTGCTATTGATTGTGCTATATGTTTCTGCAACTGCTGAATGTATGCTAAGATACATCGTCTCTTTCACCAAGTCACTTTTTCATTTCCGAACAATTATACTTATATCCACAAGCTCTAGGGCCAAATGTAAGGGTTAATGTAATGTTAAAGAAAGTGTGGGAGAGGAACGTTAACCAAACATCCTTCGTGATATAGTGTCTCTAAACAAGACCAGATGTGATAAACACATTGTCTGTTCACACAAGCAACTGACCCCTCCTTGTGAGACCTTGCACTTGCAAATGGTCACCTACAGACTACTGCGAGAAGCTAGTCCTCCCTTACTGAGTCCAGCTTGTACCAGGCAGAGCTCCTAGCAGGGAGCCACTTTTGTTTGAGAGGCTATATAAATTAAAGGAACGAAGAAGCAGCAGGAGTGTGAGGCAACAGCACCATTCAGAGGACAAGCTAGACACTGCCTTCAACGCTGAGAGCTGTTACTCGTGTGGCAACGTACCGGTGTTGTTTTGCTGGAGTGGTAATTATATTATATTCTCAAACTGCTCTTATACTATTTTTCTACTTTACTTTTATATATAAAAGAAAATTCTCTTCATTTTTAGCGTGTTTTGGTTTCATTTTGTGGAGTGAGCCTCAATTCTAATCAAAGGTGCACCAGTTCAGGGAGCTTTCCTTGCTGAAGCACCCTATGTCATGGTTTCATGACATAGGAGATAATATTGCATGGCATCGGCCCTCAAGTCTCTTTCCTGCCCCAAGCTTTTTTACACTTTTGGTGTGTGGCTCTATGCTGTTGTCAAATTAAGTGAATAAGGAGAGTAGCAGCAGGAAATAGAATTGGATGTTTATTTCTCTGCCATTTACGTTCTAATTCCTCTCTCTTTCCATACATTTTACAGTATACATTACTCTTTCCCTGAAAGCCACCTTCATATCAGTTAACTTCTGTTGAGAATCCCTTGTGCTTGGGCAAGGGGGCCTGGTGTGCACTAGGGATTTGGCATAGAGCTCCGAGAGTGCATTGTGTGTAGAGGTCCCAAGAGGACTTTCACAGGGAAATAATTTCACAAAATTTTAAAGTAAGTGCATAAATAAGTTTAGGGCAATTGTGTTTCTTTAAGAATTATGTCCTGTTAATGACAGTGCTGCATAAAAATAAATGAATAATAATGACAAATAGCCTGAGTACCTGGCATATAGCAGTTACCTTCAAATTAATTGAAGCAAATGTAATGTAAAAGTGAAATATATGGAGTGACAGCACTGCACAGTATAATTTCCATCAAATTGCTGCCTTCCACTTTCTTCTAAGAAATTTGCCAGCACTAGTTGATGTAAGGGCATTACTGAACTTGAATTCAAATGCAGTTCAAATCTCAAGGTTTAAAAATGAAGTCCTTCGGCTCTATGCTTTCATTCCTGAAGATGATTATCCAGTTCATAATGAACTGTACCCTACTGATATTTTTATTTGATATCAAGACACCTTGATAGTGCTTGATCCAGTCACTAAAACTTTAGGAGAAGAAATTGTTTCTTTTGCTAAATATGGTCAAAACTGTGCACATCTAACATCAATAATGAATACATATATAACTTTATCCTGAAAAGATTTATATATAAAATATATGTTTCATTTCACTTTATATATGTTCATATAGACAGGCATACATAAAGTCAATATCTGGGGCAGGTAAAAGGGCATGTTGAGTGATTTATTTAATTAATTAATTAATTTATTTTTAAAAATTGAAATCTTTATTGGTACATTACATATACGCATCATGATTGCACTCCATAATGAGGATTTGTACGAGTATAAGACACAACTTAATTCTCATTTTTTCCCATAGCCCTACCCATCCTACCACCCCCCCATATATACAAAATTTGCTTCTTTTCTTTTTTGTTATAATCTCATTATTTTCCCCCCTTTACCCTATTTTACTTTGAGCATTTTCTATTTCACAATATATAACATACAATTCTAGGACTCATTTACATCTTCATTTTCTCATACCAGAGAAAAGATGCGATATGTACCTATCTGTGACCTATTTATTTCACTTCTGAGGATATCCTCAACGTATGTCCATTTAAGTATAAATGATTCAAACTTATCAATTTTTATGACAGAGTAATACTCCATTCTATAGAAGAACCACAGCTTTTTTTATCCAGTCTCCAGTTGATGGATATTTGGGTTGTTTCCAAGATTTAGCAATCACAAACTGAGATGCTATAAACATGGGTGTACATATGTCACTGTGATATGAATCTTTTAATTCTTGTGTGTGTATATACCTAGCAGCACAATGGCTGGGTCAAGTGAGACCTCTGATCCTAGCTTTTTGAAGAATTTCCAAACTGATCTCCACAGGGGTTGTACGAGTCTATATTCCCACCAACAGTGGAGAAGGGTTCCTTCTTCTCCATAGCCTCACCAACATTTGTTGCTGGCTAATTCTGAAATGGCAGCCATTCTTTGTGGAGTGAGATGAAATCTTAATGTTGCTTTCATTTGCATCTCTTGAATGACTACTGATGTTGAACATTTCTTTGTATGCTTCTTAGCTGCTTTTATTTCTTCCTCTGAAAAGTGTCTGTTCATTTCAGATGCTTATTTTTGAATTGGGTCTTTAAATTTGGGTGGATTGATTTTTTTAAGCTCTTTATATATTCTAGATAGTAGCCCTTTGTCTGAGAAGCGGCTGGTAAAGATTCTTTCCCATATTGTTGGTTGCCTTTTTGCTTAGCTGGTGGTTTCTTTTGCTGTGCAGAAACCTCTCAATAGGATGAGATCCCATTTATCAATTTCTTCTACCAGTTCTTGTGCTATGGAGCATTTGTTCATGAAGTCTTTCCCCAAACCAGTGTCTTCAAGAGTTTTACCTAACCTGTTTTGTAGCAGGTTTAGTGTGTCTGTTTTAATATTTAGGTCCTAATCCTTTTATTTTATTTTAGTACACGGTGAAAGAGATAGGTCTAGCTTTAGTCTTTGGCAAGTTAAAGTCCGTTTTTCCACTACCATTTGTTAAAGAGGCTATCCTTCCTCCACTGAGGGTATTTGGCTCCTTTGTCAAAAGTGAGATAGCTTAGTGTGTCTGGAGTTATTTCTGGGTCTTCTAATCTACTCCATTTGTCCTCAGGTCTGTTGCTTTGCCAGTACTATGCGGTTTTTATCACAGTAGCTTTGTAGTGTTGAACATTGATGCAAAAGTCTTCAATAAGATACTAGTAAACAGAATACAGAGAGTCATCAAGAAGATTATACACCCTGACCAAGTTGGATTCATCCCAGGGATGCAGGGATGGTTCAACATATGTAAATCAATAAATGTAATACACTACATTAACAGACTCAAGGATAGAAACCATATGGTCATCTCAATAGATGCAGAAAAAGAATCTATTTGATTTGATTTGATTTGACAAAATCCAACACCCATTTATGATCAAAACCCTGCAGAAAATTGGAATAGGTTGTCTGTATCTCAAACTAATAAAAGCTATTTTTGAGAAACCAACAGCCAGAATTACCCTAAATGGTCAAAAACTGAAACCTTTCCCACAAAGATCAGGTACAAGACAAGGATGTCCACTTTCACCACTCCTGTTCAGTATTGTGCTGGAAACTTTAGCCATAGCAATTAGGCAAGACAAAGAAATAAAGGGAATAAATATAGGAAATGAAGAAGTTAAACCATCATTATTTGCTGATGACATGATACTCTATCTAGAAGATCCTAAAAACTCAACCAAGAGACTGCTAGACCTAATCACCAAATTTAGTAGTGTAGCTGAATACAAGGTTAATGCTCAAAAATCATTAGCCTTCATATACACAAACAACAGATTCACTGAGCAAAAAATTGGGAAATAAATCCCCTTCACAGTAGCAGCCAAAAAAAGAAATATCTAGCAATCAATCTAACAAAGGAGGTGAAAGACTTCTACTCTGAAAATTACAGCACTCTGAAAAAGGAGATTAGAAGATACCAGAAAAAGGAAAGACATTCCTTGTTCCTGGGTTGGAAGAATCAATATCGTCAAAATGGCTAGATTCTCACAACTATTATACAGATTCAATGCAATCCCAATTCAACTCCCAATGCATACTTCATAGATCTAGAGAAAATAATTCAGAAATTTATCTGGAATCACAAAAAACCTAGAATAGCAAAGCAATTCTAAGCAATATGGACATGATGGGGGGAGTATTACAATCCCAAACTTGAAACTATACTACAAAGCCACTGTAATTGTCTAAGTTTTGTGTTATCAATCTATACTTCATAAAGAAGTGAAAAAAGTTATTGTTAGCAAACATAAAATGTACCACAAGATCTTACTTTTGAAGGAAGTCTCTATTGAATCTGAGTATAGAAATATCTCTTAGTTTCATTTTATAAAAGCTGTGTAAGGGGCACCAAAATGTTATAACCACAAAAAAAAAAAAAAAAAAAAAAAACCAAAACCAAACTTGCCAATAGAACATGTAAACCCTAGCTGAACATTTCAAGTGAACCACATATCAGGTTTTAAGGAAGGAATAAATTTTGTGTTAAGGAGTATTTCTGGTAGAACTAGACAAATAAGCAACTTTGTTAAATTTAAAGTTGTAAGAGGAGGGTGTACTTGGTCAGGGACCAGAGGAGGGATAAGGGTTGATGAAGAGTCCAGTGGAGGGCTGTAAGGAGACTTAGTTTTGGCTGTTATGTACCAGTATTCCATATTAGTAGAATTCAAATGTTTGTTGTTAAGTTGTCTTTGCCTTGAGGGTCTTTACCAACCACGCTGATCTGTTCCTTACTTGAACATATCACATTCCAACCATACAGAGGTATAAATCATTCCACAGGGCTCCTCTGGGATTCTGATTCTGTGTGATAGCTGGCTTCTGGATGATATTGGGGGTCTCTCTTAATGAATGCATGCCAGTTACTTTGAATGTCAACCTTGCTCTAAGGTAATGATAAAGAACTGGCCCCATAATGTCTTAAGAGATGAGTAGTTGATGAAAAGGGAAATCAAGTGTTTTCTACCAATGAGTTGTATTCATAGTAGGATAAGTTATAAGGAAGGCTTGGTGCTGGGCGTGATGGCTCACACCTGTAATCCCAGCACTTGAGATGCAGAGGCAGGAAGATTGCTGTGAGTTTAAGGCTTGCCTGGGCTACACAATGACCTCAGGTCCAACCTGAACTACAAAAGTGAGACCCTGTCTCAGAAAAAGAAGAAGAAGAAGAAGGAGGAGGAGGAGGAGGAGGGGG
>PVIR01011385.1:0-47017 GCA_004026965.1 Petromus typicus
TGTCACGTACTATGTGTCAAATATCAAAGCTGCAATTTTAGTGTGTATTGTTGTTTTTGAAATAAGGTCTTGCTAGGTAGCTGACCTCGAACTCATGGAAATCATACTGACTCAAATTCCTGAGTGATGGGATTACAGGTGTGTGCTGCCATGCCCAGTTCAAAAGCTACAGCTCTGATACAAGATTCTGAAAGCTCGTAAATTGAAACACAGCTTACGTGTGAGTTTCAAAACATGTTATAGATACCTTCCTGCCTGTGATTTTTTTTATTCAAGTCTTTATTGGTACATTATGAATACACATCATCATCACATTCAGCAATGACAGCTTGTACCAGAGTATATGACTTGATTCTCATTTTTCTCCTTCCCTCACCTACCCGCACCCCAACCCCCAGATACATCAGCTTGGTTTCCTTTTTTATTGCTATCACATTCTTTTTCCCCTCGTTATTTACCCCTACACCCTATTTCCTTTGAAGTATTTTATATTTCATGATATCAACTATACATACTAGCACTCATTTACATCTCCATTTCTCACACCAGAGAAAAGATACGATATTTACACATCTGTGACCTACTTATTTCACTTAGGAGGATGTCTTGAAGGTACATCCATTTGAGTATGAATGATTCGGTCTTATCATTTCTAATGGCAGACTAATACTCCATTCTATAGAAGAAGCACATCTACTTTATCCAGTTTCCAGTTGATGAACATTTTGGTTGTTTCTAAGATTTAGCAATCACAAACTGAGCTGCTATAAACATGGGTGCACATATGTCACTGTGATATGAGTCCTTTAATTCTTGTGTGTATATACCTAGCAGGGCAATGGCCAGGTCAAATAGGACCTCCAATCCTACCCTTTTGAGGAATCTCTACACTGATTTCCATAGATGTTGTACTATGTTGACTCCTGTCAACAGTGGAGCAGGGTTCCTTTTTCTCCGTAGCCTCACCAACATTTGTTGCTGGCTAATTCGGAGACAGCAGCCATTCTTTGTGGAGTGAGATGAAATCTTAGTGTTGTTTTCATCTGCATCTCTTGAATGGCCAGTGATGTTGGGCATTTCTTCATATACTTCCTAGATGCCTGTGAAGGTTTTTAACACATTATGCAATCAAGTACTCTTAAAAAATGAAGGAAAAAAAACACTTTCCAGATCTGGGTATTGATGATGGGGAGTCACTGGGAAATGTGATTTTCCCAAATAGGTAGATTGATATAGAGGAAAATGAACAAGATCCACCCCTTCCCCAACTATACGTTTTGTGGTCTTAAGAGAGGTAAAAGGCAAATGAACCAGAGAGAGATCGTTTTCCTCTCCAAAGGGAGTTCCATCAGTCACTCATAAGAGAAAATGTGAGAGTAAGGACTGAAATCACAGAGAAACTAATCAGAACAGGTCGGCTCAAATCACACAGTGATCTTTATCAAAGCCTTGCTGGACCATGTTCCTGTGTCACTACGTCTCAGTTCATGGCTCAGTGTTACCTAAATCATGGAAAATCTGCCCAGACAAGAAGAAAGCTTGAGGAATATAAAAACTAGTGTGACGCTGAATTACACTGCTAGCACTTTTAAAATTTTTATTTTGAGACAGGACCTTGCTTATTCAGTAATTTTCCCAGTCTGGGCTAGAATTTGTGAGTCTCCTTCGTCAGCTTCCTGGCATGCTGGAATGGCAGACCTGCTCCACCGTGACTGCCTCTTACACTGTGTCTTACAGACACGTGGAGTTAAAGATCTCCTTCCACAGGGGGTTCCAGAGTGAAGGCACTGATACAAGCGGGTGCAAAAGCGTTAGAAATCGTGAGCCGTGAGTGTGGGGGACCCAGCAACTGAAGTGAACTGGGGACGAGAATATCTCCGATGTAAAACTTAAGTTTCATTTTCTAGGAGACAAATGTCACTGAAATGTTTCAATCAGGAGACTCAGAGTGACTTTTTCATTTTTCTGTTTTTCCTGGGTGAGTTAATTAACACGCTAGCTTACATCTGTTAAACTGGCACCCTAGCACTGAGCAACATCCTCAGCGCCTTTATTTTATTTTTTTATTTTGAGACAGGTCCCTTACTAAGTTGCCCAGCCTCATCTAAAACTTGCAGCCCTCCTGCCTCGGCCGCCTGGTTCAGTCCGACATCTCTGGGGACCACTATCCCATGTACCTACATGCAAGTGGTTCTAGACACACAAAAGGTGAAAGAAGGCCTGATTTATGTCTCAGCTACCCACAAGCGCCTTCCAGGAACAACAGCCTTCACACAGCACAGATCCGAGATTCGGTTTTTTCAACCTCTTCCGTTTGCCTAATCTGAGGAGGAAGTCTCTGGATCAGATTTTGACACGTTTTCATCAGACTCTCTTTGTCCCAGCTCCTTTGTCCCCTTTCCACCCTGTTCTAAACCTTGGAAGTCTAAATCTTTATATAACCAATATCTTTTATCTAACTACAGTTGCAAAAAATAGCTTCTCCATTTTTTTCAAGTACTGAAAAACAGGTTGGGGGTCTCAGATTTCTCACTGGTAGTTGCCTAAACTTTATCTTCTGCCCTTTCTCCCCCTGCAGTGCGGCCGAGGCCTGACCCAGGAGCCTGGCCCAGTTAGGGATGCCCGCTCCCAGACGGTGGGTGATGTGAGCCTCTCCCACACAAGCCAGGCCACCCCCAGGATCCTCTCTGGTAAAAGCCAGGGAGTTTCGTGTCCGGAGCTCCACACTGCACAGCAAGCAGACCCAGGACCGGCTCACACCAGCTCCTCCCTGCACGTATCATCCAACTTGTCTGGAGCACAAGGGCCGAGACACGAGAGAGGGACTACCCCAAGCAGGGAAGCAAGAGTGGTCAGAAGGGTCGCCCAGACTGGGGAAGATGCTAGTGGGCCGGGGTGCCAAAGGAATAATCAGTTTTGAAAAGCAGACCGAAGTACAGGACGGATCTTTTCTAGTCCAGGAAGGTCTGCCTACAGCGAAGGGAAGAGGCTGGGATAAACGGTATCTTCCCCCGATGGCCTCTTCTCAGTCTGCCCAAGGCTGATATTTTAGTCCTTAATCCTAGTCTCATTTTCTAAAATAATTCAGACCCTAACAGTAACAGCAATCCTACCACTAGCTCAGTGTTCACAAAACACCAACATCATCTCTACCTTGACAGCGCAGGAGAAACAGAGACAATTATTGGAAATTTAAAGAAAGGATTATAAAGAACACATTTTTTAAAGGTGGACAGCATAGTTTGTCCCAATATATTCCTTTGGAATGTTGAAATTTTTTCTGTTAGGCCTGCGACAGTGTAGTAGGACAAAAGCCACAAGTACTTTTCTTGCCAGTAGATGGCGATGTTGTCTATCAGTTACTTTGCAGAAGACTAAGCTGGGTTTTTTTTTTGTTTGGGTGTTTTTTTGTTATTTTGTTTTGTTTAATTCTTGATATTGTGAAACAGGAAGAAAGGTTCAAAAGGGAAGGGGGCCTGGCGGGTGAAGAAAAGGAAAGTAGGGAAAGAAAAAAATGAGAAAAGGAGGAAAAGTTGGAAATAAAAGACAAGTTTTTAAAGAAGAGTTTGGGAAGAAAAAAGAGAAGCCCAAGTTTCAGAGAGGGGACTAAACGGAAGTACTGTACATCTGGAAGCAACGAAGTCAATTTCTTCGAAACAAAAATCAGGATGTAAGTACAAAATGTTTCCAATTCTCTGTTATTGCAGGAAGACCTTGTCAGTGGTCAGTCCTCTACGAAGTAACAGCAGTGCCTAGAAGCCTTCAGAACTGCAAGATTCCAGCACGGTCACAGTGCAGTCAAAGTAACAGAGCCCAGGGAGTCACCCTCTCCACTGAGTTTAAACAGCACCCTAGGACCTCTTCTCCTTCCACTGCCGTGGAAATCGGACAGCGGCACGCACATAATTACAGTGATTTCTCATTCCCTCGGGTGGACTTGCATCTCCCGGCCTGACCTTCAGTCAGCCTTCTCCACGTGCACCAAGGGTTCCCGACAGGCACCGCGCCTGGGGTGATGGAGGGCACGGTGAGTCCTGGGACGGGCATGTGTGTTGGGAGTTCCTCGGATGACTCAGCACCCGTCAAGCCGATCACTCCTCTCAAGCACGTCGAAGGACTCAGGGAAAGCAGGTGCGTGTCCTTTAAACCCCAGAGCCTGACCATCTGCGGGCACTGCTGGCTACTGCACTCTGTGTGGCGTGCTTTTGCCCTCCTGTGCCCGACGCCCCTTTTCTGTTCGTGTCGTCGTCCCGTCAGCACGGACCTGCTCTGTGCACAACCTCCTGCGATCTTCAACAGACAGAGCTGTTCCCCACTTGCCATGACCGTGCTTGTAGTTCAGCACTCTTCATACACAACAGCCTGAACACCCTTGCCGAATCCATCCCACAGTAACAGTGATACCTTCCATGTAGGGACTTAGGGAGATCCTACATCAAAAGATAATAAGTGGACTGGGGTGTAGCTCAGTGAGAAGGCCTCAGGTGCAATGCCTAATACCTCCAAAAAAAAAAAAGAAGAAGAAGAAGAAGAAAAGACAACAAAAGGAAGAAATAGACAGACAGACAGACAGAGAAATTCTCACTAGGAGGCTTAAGGTCACCCCGACTTACTGAGGCAGAATCTCCACTATAATGGAATCTATGAGAACAGTATTTGCACATTAAAATTTAATCATTTTAGTTTTCTGTTCAAAAACAAAAACTTAAAATATAAAATATTTGAAGCAGTAAAAACCTAAATTCCATTGCCTTGGCCAGCCTCTGTAACCGTAGGGCACTTGCCACGCGATCCACTCGGGTTAGAATTCACACAGGTGAATGTCATTTGAATTATGTTTTTCTATTGCCTTTTTGTTTCACTGACAAACACTACTCTTACAACATTCATTTAAGTTTCCTTTAACTATTTCCTGTTTAGTGAAATACAAAGCAACCTGAGGTATCTCTGAAGTCCCTATCCTTAATAATTTACAGAGCCTGCAATAGGAGCAAGCCAGATCTTAACTGGATTGTCAACTTCCTGAAAGCTAAGACAACTTATGAGTTGTCTGTGCCTTAAGAAAAAAGGTTGAATGATTTAAAAAGTGCACTTGTACTGCCGTGGTAAATGCATTAGACACTAATCAGAACGTAGTGCTCAAGCAGCCAAAATCAGAGCCAATTACTTTCACTTTGCTCCCTTCTCTGGTTTTCAACCAGACCCTTGATTTCTGATAGGCTCTAAGGAGAACGGCCCAGGGCTGAGTATAGCTTCGGTGAACTGAACTTCACTCCCAAGAAACCCATTCCTCAGTTTTTCTCTCTTGACAGTTAGAAAACCACCATTAAAAATGCAGGATATTGAAAAAAGTTTCTTTGTTTGCAACATATTTCTTTCCTTACAAGGCCGATACTTATGTTTAACATTGCAAGTTAAAAAGATAAAGAAGAAAAAGGGGGTATCTCCTTAAAATCAGAAGCTCTTAAAGAGAAGTTTTGTTGTAATTAATGCATTCTGGAAAATGCCCATTATCTTTCATTATAGAATCATTTGAGCTATTGAATCAGTCTTCATTCTGCCTCCCTTCATGGAGAAACTACGGGTTTCAAATCTCTAACTTTTTATTGTGAAACTTCAAAGAATCTCATCTCAAAATGTAAAATGTACACTTAATGGACATATATAAGCATATGGATACGTGTGTGTGTGTTAATTATCCAAAGTGTCACATTAAAAAGACAGAAAGCCAAAGCTTCAGAATTTGAAGAGAACCCTCACATAGAGACAAAGATCTGGATCTAAATACAAATCTGTCCTCCCAAGACGGCTGTCACTGCAGGCACATCACTAACCTGACTTTTACTCTCAAATAAGAAAATATTTACTAAAGGATCTGAGCAGGGACCAAATGAAATCTCTAGAAACAAATATTTGCTACAGCCTTGGTAGCATTTGTTAATACTCTGCCCCTCTTATCTGAAGATGGTACTAAATTACAGTGAACAGATGTGAAGATGAGTTGGTAGACTGCTTTGTAAGAAGTGAGAATCCATGAAATACAGTAGCTAAGATAAATTCTGGAAAAATCTTTCTTGGATATCTGTAAGGAGACTCAGCACCGAGGTTTCTGGAGTGTCTCTGCCAGTTGTTCTCGGAGATACAGTGATGAATCCAAGAACCTCTTGGCCAACCCAGGGAAGCAACAGTGACCTCCTGGGAGACTAGCTGTTGCCAGTGCTAAGAGTCCTCGCAGTGCTATTCTTATTGGTGCTGTGAACTGTGGACTCAAGAAATCATCCAATGTGTGAAGGTGAACTCTTGAGAAAGGACTCACCTGGTTGCCTCCACTCTTGGGGTTCACAAATACAAGCAAGGGTTTCATGAGAGGTGAAGAGATGGGCTTTATCACGAAAGGGCGGCCTTTGTTCTCCTGCTGGGAGAAGCAAGCAGTGCTGTGAGAACACGTGGACAGCATGAACACAACATCAAAGCCCGGGTGGGAATCCGCCACCATCACCACCACCCAAAGCCCTCCATTTGTTTGACAAAGCCTACCCTCTACAGGGCCGTCCACATCTAGGCTACAAAGAGGATCTCAGAGTGGCATTTGCTACAGGGAAGTTAAGCACGCTTCGCCTTCCCTCTGTGGGCTCTAAGAGTCCTGGAAACGTTAGCTGTCTCGTCTTCACCTTCCTTTGCTTCCTTCTCAGATCTACCTGATGACACTTTTACGCAAATGCAAATGTTCTGGCCCTGAGGCGGAGAAGGCAGAGTTTGTTTGTTTATGTGTTTACTTGGGACAGAAAACATTCCACTATAGTTACAGTGTGGGGAATGAGAAAAGGGAGCGAAGAGTGATGGGAAATACAGACGCCCTCTTGGGCCACATCCCTCAGGCATTTTCAGTAATGAAGGGAAGCTGTCCTTCTCAGGTCTTAACTTGGAACTACTCACCTCGGCTCCTCTTTTACTGGCTTTCCTTTTAAAACTTGTTCTCTTCTTCTTCCGGTTCGAAGCCTTGAGGGAGTTCTGTAGGGGAAGAAAGGAGCCCTGAGCTCGGAGGCGACCGCCTGGGTGTGTCCATGCAGAGCCATGTGGAGGGGACGGCAGCACATGCTGTTGACTGCATGCTTCTCATGCTTTGACACTCCAAGCCACTGCTCATGGGTAAGCCACAGACAGAAACCAGTCGAGTGCTCCAGAGAGCGACTGACCCACCACACGGAGGGCAGGGAGCTAGGGCCCAGAGGCTCTCGTGGACTCACATAACAACACATGTTATACCTGCCAACCCTCCCAGTAAAAATGGAAGAATCCCAAATTCTCTGAGGGGCTCCAGTCTCCCGCCCAACCAGGTCCGTCTCCCGCCCAACCAAGTTCAAGTTCATCTCCTGGTATGGAGATCACCTATGTGGAAATGTAAAAAAGGAGGCCATTTTTCATGAGTTTCTTTTTCTTTCGTTTGCTTACATTTTTTAATGGTCTGTTCTAGTAATTGCCAAAACAGGACACTTGATTGAAGTGGAAAGCCACAATCCAACCATTTCATCAACCAGAGATCGGGCTCGTTTTACGTGAGGTAGAATTGTGAGCTGGCAATCACTGCTTTTTCTCCCTCCATTTAATGGCCCATTAATTCAAATCCTCCCTCCCCTAATAACTTGATTTTTCCTTCTCACAGAAGTACCTCAGACATTATAAAGTGATCCCTAAACGTATTTTCGTTTCTAAAAATGTTATGGACCACAATTACGTGACTGCTTCCATTAACCATTTATGTTTAATATTTAATACAAATACTTAGCAAAGAACTTCTTGGAGAAGTTATAACTTGCTGGTTGAAGACAAAGCAAAATCAGACTGAAATAGCAGAGTCAAAACTTAGACTGCAGTTTCACAAAGGCACGATGTTACTGACCATATTATAGATGTTTTTTCGACTGTGGAAAGCCTGAAATGCAGAATTCTTAACTTAGAAACTTATATACGTATACATACTTGTTGAGCAATCAAGTTTTCAAAACAGCTTGAAGAGTACGTATTTCTTATTTCACCTTGTAAAGTGTTTTTCTTGAAGCACTGGAAATGAACTTTTGCTTACGTGTACATCAAAGTTAAAATGATTCAAACTATCTAGGCTTTATTTTATTCTTTATTTTCCTTTACAGAGGAAAGTCGACTTGCAGCCTCTGCGCACCAAGGACGAGGGAAGCTCTCAGGAAGCACCGGCGCAGGGCTGACAGGCTCCGAGCCCCAGCAGTGCAGACGCGGACGCGCAGGGCCCTCAGGTGTCTCACGACTGACTGTTCACGCTCTGTGCACAACACCTCCCGTGAAACCGGATTCCCGGGTTTCCAAATTCCTAAGTGGGTCTTCTTATCACACTCATAGCTCTGCTGCATTATGAAAATATGCATTATATTCTGATAAATTTCAGTTTGTGTAAAAGGTGGGAGAAAATGATCTGGAGTCCTGGAAAAATGTAATCAGCTCCATGGCTGCAAAATATCAGGGCAGCAGAACAAGGTGCACTGCAAGTTTTTAAAAATGCTCCTTCTTGGGCCCCATAAAACATTGTTTTTTAACCTGTTTGGAGTGAAGCCCAAGTAAGAACCTTTTTTAAGCTCCTCGGATGATTCCATTACACAGTCAGACTTGAGAATTTATGTTTGAAGCAAAAAGAGAACAAAGCGGGAGGGGTCCACACTGTGGCCAAGCAGAAGGCAGACAGGAGGGAGCACGGGTCTGGCAGACTTGATGTGCATCCAGCACCTCCTCATTCTAGATGCGTGACCTTGACCAAGTAAGCTAAGCTTTAGAAACTCTAGTTTCCTCATTTTTAAATGAACTGATAATACCTACCTCGCAGGATAGTGGTGAAGTTTAAAGGAGAAAAGGTATGTGAAGCAGTAAGCTTGGTGTCCATCTCTTGATACGCACGTCAAGAAAGGTTAGTTGCCTCATTCACGGCACCTAGCACAAATGTTTGGTACAGGGTAGGGACTCTATCATTGTTGAAACAAGGAATAAATTATTATTATATCACACAGCACTTACTGAGCCTCTCCTGACCCCTGGAAAGGGAGCGCTTTCCTCCTAACTTCTGTGTACTTCTAGCTCTTTCGCGGCCCAGGCCCATGGGCTGCCAAGTGCAGGACACAACTTTGAACCTTGCTTCTCAAGAGGACTCAACAAGAAAACCTGGAGAGAGAGTTCTACTAGACCAGGCCGACCTTAAACAAGCTTTCTAAATGTGCCTGCCCATAAAATCCAGAGTTTCGGTGATTGCAATGATCCTGAAGGTTTGTGGAAAACAGAGTTAGAAAAATACGATCGTATAAGCACTGACATCCAAAAATAAGTCAGGCGAGGACGTCGCCTCTCACAGGCACGGACACACAAAACACCCTTTCTCAGCACAGATGTAGCAAATCCAAAGGCCTCTCAGACAAATCATCAGCGGACTTCTCCACAGACACACAGGAGAAAAGACCAAGCTGAACGATGCCATACAGCGCCTGGGCACAGCTCGTGCACTCTGTTAGTTCATAGCTGCATCGTGGCTAACAGTACCAGAAAGCAGATGGAACTTGTGAAAGAGATGGAACATGTAACAAGTACATGTAACAAGTACCAGAAAGAGATGGAACTTCTCATCATGCCTCAAAATTCCCAAGGCTCTCTTCTGCTCCTGTGTGAATATTTACCCTTTCTAAACACATGACTTCTCAGAGAAGGTAGCATAATTCAACGAGAAAGAGATGGATATGAAACCAGATTTGAGATGTGTTTTGGCCATCAAAAGAGAAGTCACTCGGGCTCATCTACAATATCCCCATCTTCTGGGGTCCATACCACTGGGAAGTTCAACAAAATGGCGTGCTTTTCAAGAATGTAAAAATGATAGGATGTGAGAAGTTACGGTGAAGACTTGTTGGTCACAGAAGCAAGAAAGCTTTAATACTTGTCCTGTGTTCCAAAACAAAGCCTGTCTGTTACATCAAGGGCAGCTAGCTGAAGGACACAAAGGGCTCCCTCTGAAAGATCAACACTATCCAAACAGTGTTTCGGCATTTTTTCTGATGCCAATTGAAGTCACTCCATATACATTCTGTGCCTGCCCTTTCATTAAGACCCAACAGGAAAGAAAAAAAATAAAGACTTTTTGTTTCCTTGGAGCAATCGGGGCAGTCATACCTTGCCATAAAAGTAATCCTATCAAAAAGACCCTACCCATTCTGCATCCTTCCTGGGCCATGAATGAGCACTTGTGGATGAATTACTCAGCTGTGAAGGAGAATTTAGTTCGTATTACTCTTGAGGGATTTTTCCAGGTTATGGGATCACAAATGACTGGTTGTAACAATATCTTAAAAAATATATAACACTTCATCATTCTGAAGGAAGCTTTTCTCCATTGTATACTGTACAGAGCTCAGCAGGTCATAGCGGGGAGAGACGTGGGCTTTGTCTATTCAAGAGCGTTCTTCCTGTTTGCTTGAACTGCACAGCTGGAGCAAAGATTACTGTGAGGTAAGCAAAAGAATAAGGAACATTCACCCCAAAATCTCAAGGTTTCAAGAGCTTCAAAGAGGTACATTTCGCTAGATCACAAGAAAGAGCTTTAGAATGAGACAAAAGAAAGGCTAGAGCAATTCGGAGGGATGGTGTCATCCACTGCATAAGGTTAGCTATTTCATTTTGTAGGTCTGGAGCATTTTAAGAAGATTATCTGATCAGAATGGATTTAAAAAAATCATGGCTAGGAAGGAATAAGAATAGCACTGCTTATAAGCAGGACTTAGAAACAGCACACGTGCATCAGTAGGGGGATGGACACGTAAACATAGGTACCTCCACGGGATGGGTTCTTGACACTAGTGTAAAATGTGACTTAAGTGTAGGGGTGTGACTTTCCTCCAATTCATTCTACCTGAGGCACGATAAGTCATAAAACATTGTGAGGAAATGTTGCTGTGCAGTAAAACTATGCATCCACGTACTCACAAGGGCTCTGCATCTTTTTTATGGTTGCATGTCCAAGCATCTAAATTCAGAGTAAAAATTTTATTTGGAAACAAAATGGAGGACATTGAAGACTCACTTATGATTTTAAATGTGAATGAAAGCAGATTTTTATCTAAAAATGTATCTTTCTATAGGGAAAAGTTATATATTATTCAAACCACACAATAACTGCAAGACTAAGTACCATTATTCTTTCAAAGAAAAGACATTTCCTTTGTGATACTTCCTGTGTGAACAGGGTCCTCTGAATAAGGTCTTTCCCTACATTAATATCTTTGGAGAGTTCTACCTATTTCCTCGCCCAGCAGATTAAGTACTTCCATTTTAATATTTAGATATTTGATCCATTTCAATTTTAGTTTAGTGCATGATAAAAGATACGGGTCTAGTTTCAATCTCTGGCATGTGGAAAGCCAGTTTTTCCATCACTATTTATTAAAAAGGCTCTCTGTCTTCCAGTGAATGCATTTGGCTCCTCTGCCAAAGATACGTTGCCTGAGTATGTCTGGAGTTGTTTTTGCATCTTCTAATCTGTTCCACTGATCCTGAGATCAGGATTTTTGGTCTGTCTTGTTTTGTTTCTTGCAAGTACTTTGCTGTATTTATCACAGTAGCTCTGTAATAAAACTTCAGGTCAGGGACTGTGATGCTCCTTGTCTTGCCTTTGTGGCCCAGAACTGCCTTTGCTATTCTAGGTCTCTTCTGTTTCCAAAGAGTTTTAGAATTGTTTTCTAATTCTGTACAATATGCTGTTGGAATTTTTATCAGAATTCCATTAAATCTGTATAGCAATTTTGGAAATATGGTCATTTCCACTATATTGATTCTTCCTATTCAAGAGCAATGGATATCTTTTCACTTTGTGATATCCTGTTTGACCTCTTTGTTAGAATACTGTAGTTTTCCATGTAAAAGTCTTTTGCTTCCTTCATCAGACTGATTACTACATATTTCATTTCTTTGGATGCTACTGTGAAAGGTATTGCTTCTCTAATTTCTCTCAGGGAGTTTGTCATTTGTGTACAGGAAGGGTATTGATCTCATCTTATTAAAAAGCTTTTTCACAGCAAGAGAAACCAGCAACAGAGTGAAGAGAAACTACAGCAGAAGGGAAAATGCCAGCTGTTCCTTGGACAGAGGAATACTATCTAGAACATATAAAGAACTAAAAGAAATCAGACCTCCTCAACTTAAAGACTCAATACAAAAATGGCCATCCAAAATGAACAGACATTTCTCAGATTAAAAAGTATAAGCATCAAATAAATATATGCAAAAATGTCCAACAACTCTAGTTGTTCCAGAGTTACAAAGTGAAACAACCCTGAGATTTCATGTCACTCCAGAAAGAATAGCTAATATCAAGAAATCAATCGATAACAAATGCTGGAAGAGTTGTGGAGAAAAAGAAACCCTTGCTACTACTGTTGGGAGTGTGGACTGGTCCAACCACTGTAGAGATCAGTATGGAGATTCTTCAAAAAACTACAGGTAGCAGTTCCACCTGACCCAGCTATTCTCTTCCTTGCTGTCATCTCAAAAGAATTAAAAGCATCATACCACAGCGAATATACGCGCCCATGTCTACAGAGGCAGTTTGTGACAGCTACCTCTTGGAACTAGCTCAAATGCCCACGAACTGATGAATCAACAAGAAAGATGTCAGGGTTTTTTGAGGGGTTTTTTTTTGGTTTTTTTTTTGTTTTGTTTTTTTTTTTAATACAATGGAGTACTACTCCGCCATAAAGAGGAATATGTTTAACACTTTTATAGCTAAGTGGATGCACCTTGAGACCATATTCTTAAATGAAATAAATTGGACACATGTGTTTAAATACCACACTGTTTCTCTGGTGGGAAAAACTAAAAGTGGAAATAAGGTCTAAAATGTATAACAGATACTGAAAAAATGGGAAGAAAGAGTTCAGATAGGAAGGGCAACAAGTGAGGGGAGACAGGGAAGGGAGGGAAAGGACAAGACCGAAGTGAAAACAGAAACAAAGCTTTTGTACACGGGAGGTGTCATTGAGAGGGAGTGAGACGGGGAAGGAGAGACAGGGTACAGTACATTCTATCCAAGTTCCCTGTGATGAATGCCACCATCAGATGTGTCGGTAATGTGCCAATAAATGTTTTCTTCATAAAAAAATAATAAACATTTGACATTTAGGAGAAAAAACAAAGAAGCCATACTGACCCCGCTCAGCCCTCTGAAGTCCCACTGGGCTCTATTCGTGAAAAAGGAGCGAGTCCCTGGTACACTCTTTCATGAGGACTGTGAGAACTCTTGGAGATTAGTGGGAAATTAACAAAACAGTGACACTGGGGCAAAATCAAGTGTAAAATATATTTTTCAAAAGTATCTTGGCTCAGGACGTATAATAATTTCAAAGAAACTTTCTCAACCTTCTACAATTAAGAACCGTCAAAAACTTCACACGACGTGGGTCTCATTCCGTCAGCTCCAAGCACGTGCACTGGTATTTGAACAACGTTAATGCTGTTCATCCAACTTAAAACCTGTGCTTTGACATCCTCAGTCCCACAAGAACCACTGACACCTGCGACTTCAAATACAACTTGAAATTCAAATATTTTAAGATTCAGGCCTCATTCTCAAAATTTGGGTTTCGTTTGAATTCCTTAGAGTCACTCTCAAGTTTACTTCTGATAAACCCTTCCCCTCTCTCAGTGATTTGCTGATAAAATTCATCCCGGCAGCTCTTTCTCCCTCACACCAGCCTTCACTCGGCTCCCAACTCTGCAGCTGCCCAAGAAGTCGCTGTCCACTCGGAGCCAGCCAGCTTTGATCAGAGAAGGAACATATACTGTCTAACCTCACGTCTTTACAAACCACTTTTCCTGAACATTACACAATAGGCCCCCTTGCTCATTTACCACAGGGGTTTATAAAAAAAATAAATAGTATATATAAGACCAAGCACTGTCCATGGTTTTAGTCATTTGTGGAATATCTGAGAATATAAGTACTGTGGATAAGGGAAGGACTACTGTATAATCAAAATGATTTTCTTTACTTCTCTTCTCCAGAGTCATTTGTTTATACACAAACATCCAAATACTGATGACTTTATTTGATGACTCACCTTAACTGTTCTCAATACATCCCATCTCTTTCCACAGGTTTCAAGGTCAAGCATGAATGGAATAATTGCCAAGACTGCTTACCTTGTTATTCACTATGAAACTGCTCACCCTGCCTCATATTTTCACTGTATTTCTATGTTTTAGGCAACACAACCTCCACCTTGGCCGCGTAGCTCCTCACTGACCATGGCTAAACCAACATGACTCTATCCTATGTGCAGCTTTCCAGGTAACCATTAATTAAAATGAGGGCCCTTCTGACACAGAAGGGTGTATCCTACTATTAAAGATGGCTGATTCCTCTCCCAGAGTCCACAGACTCTGCCCAGTGATTGAGATAGTTATGTCTGTGTTCCCCTAGAAAGTATGCTTTTTGTGGAAATAGATCATGTTTGACTCATATTTGAGCTTCCCACTGCATATAGCAGTATTAAACACATATTTACTTAATTCAATTTTTCCTTTATCATTTATTTTTGAAGCAAATTGATAGAGTATAACAATATAAAAATAGATATGTAAAATGTCGAAGTTGGAAAATATTTTACTCCTGTTTTCTATCAAATTTCTAAAGACAAAAAGAATAATAAATGCATTGAAATAGGAAGAAATTGTATACATATATATATTGGTACCAGTTATTCAGCTCAGGACCTTGTGCTTGTAAGGTAGGCACCAGAACCATTGAGCTGTTTCCTCAGCCCAAAGGTGTTCAAAATTATACAGAATGGCCAGGGAAGTAGCTCAGTAATGTCACACCTGCCTGGAAAGTGCAAGATTCTGGTTTCAATCCTTATACCCTCCCCCACAAAATAATATACAGAATATAAGATACTTTGCAAATACTTCACATGTTTTAAGCAAAATAAATAAATAAATAAATAAGTAAAGTATTATTAGGAAATGAGCTGAGACATTAGCACATAAAATACATTCTTTTTACGTCATGATGCAATAAATGAAAAGGCTTTGACTTTTTTCCATCGTACAAGCAACATGTCAGTAAACAATTCCCCTGCAGTGTAAGATACAGCAGTTAAGAGTATCTCAAAGCACTCTTAGAACCTAGCAGATCCCAGGCCACGGCCCATACTCTGCTTTCTTTATACTCTCTCCACTGGAAATCTCATCCTGTGATCATCTTCTTTCACTTCAGTACTGATGACTCAGGGATCAATAACTTCTGCATAGATCTCTGTCCAATATTTTCATCCATTGTGGTGGGAAAATGTGATCAAAAGATACACAGTGAATGTGTACATAAGAAATGTATTACAGAAAAGTAAAAGACAAATTGAGTCCAGAATGTCAAACTGAAGACACACGAGGTCTCATCAAACATACAGTTAATTTATAAATTAAAAGAATATTTCAGGAAAGAGACACTTTCTCGTTAATTCCCTCAAAATATTCCCCCTCACTTTGATCAAATTTATCTCATGTTTCTCGCCACTTTTTGAAGCAGTTTTGGAAGTCCTCGTTCCATAAGCTTCTTCATATTATGTAATGGAAAATATGGTGAATGCTTTTGCTAAGTGGCATCCAGCAGAAAGGCTGACTTGTGGAAACCTCAGCTCTGGCCTGTCCTCATCCACCTTGTTCACTGAATCCTGCACCATGTGACTTCTGTTCTTCCACAAAGTCAAAACGATCCTGAGAGATAACCATCTGAATCAACTCAGGACGCCAGGCAGCTACAGTGACACACAACTAGAGACACTCGACTTCCAGAACTGCTTCAGAGGGTGATAAAAAACGACAGGATAAGTGTGTTTATAATGGGGGGCAGAGTATTTTCAAGGAATTAATGACAAAATATTTATTGAAATATTTAAAAACTTTAAAAATCCATTAATGTTTTGATCACATATTCAATGTCTTCACTTTGATATCCTGTACTTCTCCGTGTCAACAAAAGATAACAGGAGGTAACCTGTATTGTGCATTTATAATAAGCCACATGCAGTCCTATGTGCATTATGAATTAGGTACTAGCATTATTTACACTTTGAGTGCAATAAAATGAAACAGCAGAGTTTAAATCATTGAATTTTATATAAATTAGTAATTGACAGAGTAAGCTTAAGGACCCGTGCAGTGTGGCCTCCAAAGCTAGAGCTCTTAAACACTTACATCGTTTCCCCCTAACTCATCACACACCAGTTTTTCAGCAGAACATAGTTCATTGCTTAACTTACATCACAGCTTTGTAGCCCAGAGCAAAAGAGATCATCAAAATGTTTACGAATAAATGATTCAGTAATCCAGTGAAGCAGTATGAGTCATTAAGAGCCTGATTTCCAGAGTCACTAGGCTTGATTTCCAATCTGCTTCACACTATTGTTAAGTATGTGTCCTGGGTAATGTATTTGGCTTCCCTGTACCTCCCTTCCTCAGTCACAGAGTGGGAGTAACATGATACCTGCTTAAAGGGAACTGTGATGCTAAGGTTTTTTAATATATATAATGCAGTTGATAAACGTTAGCTTTCACTCTCCCAGCTTTTAAAGTTTTCTGTGTCACAGAAGAAAATAGTTAATGCTGAATAACCAATCTGGATTCTTCCCTTCAGACTGTGAACTGTAAATATCATTTCCTATTAAAATAACCAAGATTTTTCAGAGAATTTGATGAATCCAGATACAGACATGAAAGGGCCACGGTGATTATGGGCATGATGTCAGTCCTGAAACCAAGGAAGCTAACAACACTGCTCAGTTCATGGTAAGAGACAGAAGCCACCAGGAAGAGGGCGCAAGGACCAAAGATGAAGGAAAATGAATACAATAAGAGCGATAAGAAATGGGAACACGCTGTACGTATGTACACGTGTGTGTGCATGTGCATCCATCAACATAAGAACTGTGCCAACCTATAATAATACTCTGTAAAAAACCCACAACAATTCTGAAACGTTGCTAAGATTTCGACCTATCTTTATGAAAATTAATTAATAAAAGTGATTGCTCAAACATTTGCCATGGATTTGTCAGTAAGAAAGGAAAGACTTCTTTATAGAAAAATCATCAATCAAGGCAGAAAACAAATAAACACTGGAAAGAAACCCTTTGGTTATTTTTATGAAATAATAGACTTTGGGAGCATCCTTAATAGATAACATAAAAAGTGAAAAGCTATGACGAATGGATTAGATGATAGTTCCCAATCTCACAGATTAACTATGACATCACTAATAGTGAAACACCTCAATAGCATATTTTGTTGATGGAACACATCTAAATGCACAGCACTTGCTATGCACTCCTTTTACCAAATTAAACCTGAATCTACTGAGTCGCTATGTATACACATTAATTTACATGAAATACTACTAATAAGGAAAGTCATTTTAAAATATAACATACCTACAACCAGACAAAATCAAAATGTAGTAAATGATACAGCAGAAATGACCCAAATTGCTCAACATATATGTTATGAAAATTTTCAAAGAGTATTGTCAACATAAAGGAGACTTAAGGTATAGTAAATAAAAGGCAGTTTAAAACTTTGGATTTTGATTCGAAAAACTTAACTGCAAGAAAGATACTTAGGAATGATCAGCAAAATTTTAAAGAATAATTCATTTCATTAGATGAAGCAAAAGTTCATCATTATCTCTTTAAAATACTGTATTTTAGAGAAATGAAATATTTATTAGTTTAATTACATGCTAAGATCTGCTTCAAAATACTTTTGCAAAAGAAAACAAAGTGAGAGGAGTTCTTTTTCCAGAAAGATGAAGTAGATGGGTAAGGCTAGGAGGAAAACGGATGTGGCTGTGAAAAGATAACAAGGGGGGAGGGGTCCGGGTGGGGAGGGAGCTGTCCAGCAGCCCGGCAGTGTGAGGCACTGCTGGATCTAACTAGACGGGACATTCCGCCAAGGTTACTAGAGATCTTTCTATATTATTTCTTACTGATGTGCGAGAATCTCAAAAAAAAAAAAAAAAGTTCAATCAAAAGAAAAAGAAAACATGGTATGGCATAAGAAAATGAAATAAGAATGACAGAAACTTTTCATTTTTCAAAATTTTCATTTTGTTGAAAATTTCCATAACAGAAAGTTTTGTTTTTTTTTTTAATTTTAGAAAAGTACTCTAAACATTTTTTCTGCTGATTGGACTCATCTTCTGATTTTTCCTAACTGTTCTGTTTCATCTCTTTCAAAATACCATAGTACTGAGTCATCCCACACACTCTTCCTAGATTTTGTCTGAATTACTATTTTTACTTTCACTCCTTTGCATATAAAGAAGCCCACTCTTTAGAATAAAGTCCATGCATATCACAGCCCTCCACAGCCGGTCCTCAGTAGTCTGCTACTCTTCCCCTAGAGCATCTCCTCTTGCCTTTTACTTCAGCCATCTGATGAGTCTCAGGAATGCACTTGCACACACAGCGCCTTTGCTTAGATCATTCTTTTGCCTGCTACTCTTTCCTTACTTCAGTGACCTAAATCCCACCCATCTTTTTAAAAAATAAAATACCCCTCCTCCTGAAGTTCCCCCAGTGCTTAAGATAATTCCAGAGTTCTTCAGAGCATCTAGAAGACTGTGTTACACTCTAAGCTTTCAACAAAAAAGGCGTTTATTTAACTGAATGAAGATATAACATGAAGGCTCAAAGAGGTCACTAATTCATAGAAGTGAAAACAAAGAAGTAGACATGTTAGAGAGATTAAAAATATGACTTGGAATTTACCACACTTGAATCTCAGACACTGGTATGTATATATAATTTGCTTAGGCAACTTATTTAACATATCTTGACATCTGATTTCAAAATGTAGAGTTAAAATCTGACTCCCCACTTTTAACATCCAGACATTGTATTTGCTTCCGGAAAAACCCTCTCTTTGGCTTCCATGAATTATAACTTGGAAAAGTTATTTCTAAACATTACTCATTGACAGAGGCTAAACTTTACATGAAACACAAAGCAAAAAAAGTATCCCTGATTCATTAGATTAAAAAAAATGAATCAACGAAAATCAATTACATGATGACCTTGGGGACCACAGGAAGTGGGGCTACCATATCTTCTAAAGATACAGTACTACATTTCATAGGACTTCCCGCATCCTGTGGGAAATAAGTCTCCCTCCTCATGACACTAAAAATCTGCCTCCCCTTGGCCTGGGCTTCACCGTGTGGGATGTACGGTGTGAGGAAGAACTTTTCTGTTGAAGAGGAGACCTTGTCCAGAAACCACCATGGTTCCCAGTACAACGAAGCCAAGATTCAGCAGGGTGGAAAGAAAGTTGAGAACACAACAACAGTAGTTGCTAAAAGAACAAATTCTACTGTCTTAAGAAAAGAGTGTTATTCCCTGGGTGGGTCTTGTGTGGAGCAAGGTCCTGGCTCACAGTCTGCCCCTCAAGTAGGAAATGGCAGAAATCTTAACCAAGCCATGAAGTCTGCACAAGATTCCTGAGAACAGACTCCCGAGAATGCCCAGGTGGAAGAGAAAAGAGGACAGAAGAATGAGCTGTACCCACCCCTGGGACTCAGAGAAATTCAGGGGAGCTGCTGTCAGAGAGAGTAGCATTAGCACACACTGCGAGGACACATTCTTGCTCAGGAACTCGGCCTTCGTGAGGGTGGGGCCGCTGGTCCCTTGAGAGAGCCCACAGTGGTCAGATAATGGGTCAGTGCAATGGAACTGGAAGCAACACGAGACCTATGGATAAGTGAATAGAGAACGCAGGAACCCAATGTCTAGTCGAGGGCAGAAAAGCAAGTAGTAACAGTTGATTTATCTCTGCATCAGCCCAACCGCATAAAGGTCCTGGCAGTTACCTGAGGTTTCTTCACCTTAATGATCCACGTGGGAGGGACAATGACAGCAGCGTGGGCCCCCAGGGAGCAGGGTTCCTCAATGTGATGCAGCATGAAGCATGTCACCTTATTGTGAAACTGAAGAGAGAAACAGGCTAATGAGCAATTCAGGCCAGAACTTCAGCGAGGAGGAGCAAGGACACACTTAAGTCTCGTGCATGCACAACACACACGAGTACACACAAGCACACACTAAGGACACATACTTCTCCCCACCATCCAACTACCCCAGGAACTTAGGGACCAGATTCCAGGTTCATTCCAGCACACAGATTTAACACAGTGGTTAACAGGAAATCCACCCAACACAAGGCCCAGTAAAGCCTTCTAACCCTTTAGCAGGACATTTGCATAGAGACAGTAGAGTCCTGGAAGACCCTAGTAATCTTCTCTCTGCACACAAAAGTTTCCCTTCCCCTAATGCTAGTCAGAGACCCAGATGATTAAGAATAATATGAGGGGGCAAATAAAAGCAGAAAGGCAACGCCTACTTCGGCTGAGCTTTTTCTGTTGGAAATGTAAATCCACCCAGGTTGTCTTCAAGTTTACAGATGCCAGGAAGGACACAGGATGTCTCTTCCAGAAGTCGTTAATCCCAGCAGTAACAGAGTACAAGGAGATTGCTTCTGAGGGCTCGTCTAAACCCCTTAAATGTACAGTGGCTCTCTTATACTTGGCAAACCTACAGTGCTTTTTGTTTTTGAAAGGAAGTAAGGAAGAGAAGACTAGTGTTCATAACAACGCCTCAGTATGAGAGGCTTAACTAAATAGACCGGCTGCAAAGCTGGAACTAGTGACCTTAGGCCAACCACATTTCAATCCTCTTCTGACTATAAAGCCATAATGACATGCAGTAACATTTATTTTCCAATAAACATAAAATCAACATCAGGCAATAATTAGGGGACTTAAATTTTAATCACAATGATTTCTTAAAAATTAAGCATCAGTTTCTATTTAAATTATACTTATTACAGCAACATAATTTATCATTTTATTTGGGACAATTTAAGAATGAAAGGGATCACTGAGAATAATAATGTTGGAGAAACAGATAATAATTAGGACGGTCTCAGGAAAACTGGCCAATATGGCCGCTCTAATTTTATTGTAAAACATCAGAAATTCCTTGTATCTTTAAGATCTATTGTGATTCAGGGACTAATTACTAATCAGCCAATTAAATATAAAATACTATGTGATAAAATAATTAATGACCCTCTCTGCTACCAACTATTTATGATCTGCAATTAAATATAGAAAAGAAATATTATTTCAATGCCTTCTTTACATTTTTTACCAACTGAAATAAGCTCTCAAATATATGACCGCTATACTTCTAAAATATAAGGATTCTGAGATTGCCTAAGTTGGCTCTCTCAATTTATAGATGGACTAACCTATGGCTAAGAAATACATTCAAGGCTGTAAGCTTATAAATGATGGCAGCAGCACCTAACTACAGGAAATTGAGCTCTCAGGACTCTGTCACTACCACGGAAGCCACTCACTCATTTGACATCAAATATCTTAGGAGGGATTAGCAACACTGTAAACTATACAATTTATTTTACACTGTAATTTGAATCCAAATATTTGTGTTTCTAATCCTTGAAAAATCACTCTTTATAACGTGGAAGGCTGAGAAGTGCAAAGATATGTGGAATGGACCTCTATCCAAATGGAAGTTCAGTCTTTATAGACTCCACTGGACTACAGATTAATGAAGAGAGCACACATGTTTACTTTACAGTGAGACTATTCCCACAGTCACTGATCCACGGACCCCAGAGGGGTCTCCCCAGATCAGGTGCCAGCATCACGGATAGCTTGAGGGATCCCAGACACCTACCAGCTCCTTCCTCCACAGATGGAGACACTGCCATCGAGATGGGATTCACTAGAGCTAGGCTGGCCTTACATTTGTGAACGTGCTATGGAACACACACAGGTCGCCAAATGGACATGGAACTAACGGGAGAAGGACATGTGAAGCACACAAAATGAGCCAGGATGGTGACATGGCAAGCACAGAGCTCTCCAGTGGCGGAAGGCTCTTCTGACACGTGAGGCTACCCAAAGGAAATCATGCCAGTGAGATTATTACGATGAAATTGTGATAATGCAAATGGCTTTGATGCCCAAAGGTGTCATCTTCTGATGTTGCACACTATATGTTGCTGTCCTGTGAGGCAAGTTCAATCTGTTTTGTGTGGAAGGATGAGGTTATCTAGAAACTCTTAATCTAGTAAAATCCTATCGGCTTGTCTTGAGGTCCGTTATGCAAGGAAGGAGCAACATGTCCCAAATCTCATGACCACTCAGAAGCACACAGCTCAGCAGACATTTTCTATAAAGACTCCAGAGTAATCCTGTTAAGCGTGAGTGCTCATCTGTGTTGCAATTAATCAGTTCACCCAATGCAACAAGAAAATAGCCAAAGATAATCCACAAATGCAAAAATAACAACAGATAACACATACATAATTGAAGCATGGCTGTGTTCCATCAAAATTTTATGTATAAATTGTAGCTACATTCGGACCTGGGGGAAATCACTTATTAAAACTGCGTTTCAGTCGGTGTAAGGACAAGTACACCGCCGCACAAACCTAGAGAAGGAGATCAAGTGGCGCCCACTCTTCACACTCAGCCCCTTGAGTCACTCGACCGGACATGGTCACACACACTTCCAGCAGCCCGCAGGAAGCTGAGGGAGGAGGACTGCCACAAGTCCAAGGCCACACTAGGCTACAAAGTGAGTTCAAGGCTAGGCTGAGCTACACAGAAAGACCCTGACTCAAACAAACAAAAAAAGTCACTTACATAAAAACCAGAAGACCCAGAAAGCCCTGTGTTTGCGAGCTCTCGTGGGACCTGTTGCCTTGCCCCTTCTCACCACGGGGGCGGGGGCCTCAACAGTTTAGTAGACAAGAAATATACAGAGTGTAGGAGTAAGAAGCCCTGAATTCAGAGCCAGAGAAGGACTTTCTAATCTTTTATCCCAGGCTTCTATAGATGCATAAAGAAGGGATGAATGCATCTCCAGCGCTTTCGAGACCATACATGCTAATGTTTGCTAGCTTTACGGTCATCCGTCCTCCCAGGAGTCTGGCTGAGAAAGGGAACAGGGTAACTTTCTGTTTGCAGACAAGAACTCAGGCACGAGCTCATTCTGTTCTGATCTCCTGTGAGCCCACATTGTCTTGTTTCATGCAGAACTTACCGCTTGCTTGCACCAGGAGCAGCTGATAGCCACGATCTCTTTACTGTGGAAGGAGAACTTTTGCTGGAAGCCCTGGGATATTAGGATGAGAGACAGAGAATTGGAAAACCACCTCAGTTACAGCAAGCATTTGCCCCCACCACCACAGAAGTTCAACAAAATCAACTGGTGCCTGTTACTATGGCAACCAGAACTTCCACTGCTGCCTTCAGAGCTGTGCTCTCCACCTTCTGCCGAACGATGATTTTCTACTTCTGAACCACCCAGAGTATGAGGGGAGGCACTGGTATTTCCCACACCACTCACTTCTCTTAGTCAGTCTCACAAAAAGAAAAACTTCTTAAATGCCTGGGTTTTTTTACAAATAAAGGAAATGTCATCATTGGCTCTATATAAGATGCCATGTATTTCAGGGTCTCTAGGCAACTTTACTATCTGAGAACCCAAAAGAAAGACAGTGAGTATAAGAGAGACAGGACTAGAAGTCAGGATCTGAGTCCTGAGTATCGAGGGCAGTTCAGCTTTCCTCACGCCCCGGGGACGTCTGCTCTTAAAACAAGCAGCTCTCAGTCCTAGTCTTCCCCAGCAAGCAGCAATGAGAGCCGCAGAGCGGCACAGACGGTCCTCTGGAGGGGCAGACAGAATGTCTCCTCCAGGAAAAACGGAAGAGGAGCTCCTAGCTGCTGTGGTCCCCGAGTAATTACCAAACAGAAATGTATAATGACGCTCAAATATTTCCTCCCTAAATTTCAGCCACTCCACCTGTAAAACCTAAACACAAATAAAGTCAATGACAAAAATCTTAAAATAGAGCTTAGACAAGGTGGTCAGAAGAAGACAGCAAGGTGAGAACAGGCTAAGTCAGTCTCGTTTGATGATTACAATTTTAAGTTAAAAGTCAATCAATACACCATGAAATGCGGCCCGGTAGCAGTGGCAGCAGCCACAATCCAAAGTATGCACGGCACGTGCTGCGCTATTTGGGATGGCTCCTCTTTGAGTCCCCTCTTCTCTTACTTCCCCAGCACCCACTCTGGTCCTCTTTCATCCACACAGTCTGTCACTTGCGGACATCAGCCAGAACTGAGTTCAGCCTGCTATGCCCCTTAATTCATCCTCTAATCCTTCTCTTTGCCCCACCCTTCAATGATCACCTTCCTGCACAAGACTTCTTCGTATCAGACCTCTTGGACTCGTGCCTCTCCTCTCAGGGAGGGACACTGTCATGCCTCCCTTTGCTCGTGACTGCACCTTCTCCTCAGCAGAGGACCGCTTCTAACGCACCTGTGGGCTGACACGCCAGGTGGCTTTGATGTCCATCTGATCGTGCCTGAGCACCATTCCATCTCACATGGCGGACACAAGCCACAGAGAGACAGCAAGGCTGGAATATTATTGGCTGGGCGACAGACCAATCACGTCATTCTTCTAACTTCTCCTTCCATTTGAAAATGAGACTCATGATAGAAACCTCTCCCTCCTACACCACCAGATCCTTATGCCCACCGGACATGACCACGTAGGTATTCGAGAGTCCTATGACATCACATTGTAAGTAGACAGAACAGAGCCCCTTTCTGGTGAAGATCTACCAACAGGAACCTCCCCTCGCTGAGCAAGGCGGGTGCCAATGCGGCCTTCTGGGCACGCTACTCCATGCTATGGGGGAGTGCTCTCAGCCGGGGTGTCCAGTAAACACTGGCCTCCAGACTCCAGGGAGGGGACAGACGCAATCCACTGCGGCCCTGACAGTCAGGCTGTCCGAAACAAAAAAGGCCAATCACAACTGGGGCACCGGGCATGGTGCTTACGCAGGGCTGTGGCTGGTCCCAGGAAACAGGCCGCTGGTAATCTGCTCTGTGCTTTGTTTGGATTCGAGTCTGGCAGAGTCACAACCACCGTGGCTTCAGGGCTATTATCTAATTGAGAGGCATAAATAGAACCAGCCCCAAGCCCTCATGCACCGAGTCCCCACACACCACCTGCTGTGGGGAGGCTTTGGCCGGAGCCAGATGGGGCAGCAAACACAGCCAGACCCCCAGTCAGCCGTGTTTCAGTGCTGGCCCCGATCTGTATTACGGTCCTGACAGATGCCCCCACTGAATAGCAAGCGATGTGATTTTTAAGGATGATTTGTTCAGCACCATCAAAGAGGCAAACAGGGACATTAGGCCAGACGCTTGGATCCAGCTGACTTTGGAATTTAAAATATCAAGGACTCCGAGTGACAAGGTCACTTTTTTAGTTCTTTGGATTTATTTTTCAATCGAATGGAGCCTTTGGAGTGAAGTTTAAACAAGATTTGTTCTGAGCAGCTAGAGCGCTGTTGCTTCTCTTCTGCCATCTAGGGCATGTAGCTCATGAGTCAGCTTGGCAGCCAGCTGAAACCAGAGACCAGAACACTGCATGAAATGAGCTGAAACTAGTTCATTGTTTCTGCATTGAACTGAGGCTGAGGTGAGGGGATCTGTTCACCACAGGCTAACTCTCTGTTTGATTTAGGTCTAACCAACGTAAGAGTTGCTATTTCACTGGCTAGGAAACTTAAACAAAATGAGCCTTGTATATCCATCAGTATAACCAAAGCTCACGGAATGTTACAAAGGGAAAACCCCAGGGAACTATAAAATAAGACTAATCAAGTTCCCTCCATTAGCATTTCTCTGAAAAAAGAACTTCAAGCACCTTAGCTCAAATGCTCCTTATGATTTTTCAAATATATAAATGCATTACACATTTTATATGTCACATCTAATGTTTATCATTCTTGAGATTTAAAGTTCATATTTTCTGGCAAAATGAGATTGAAATTGTAAAATAAAAATGTTATACCACTTTCTTAAGTGTATCTCACGGAATACAAACATCACAGTGAGCTGGTGCACACTAATGTCAAGGGAACTTCTTCCACTCTGAGCAGGACTTCGCTAGAAGATCTCAAACTGGTTACACACTCAACGCAACAGCTTTCAGTCGGCTGACGCTGAGAGGTAAGCAAGACCTAGTTACCCAGCGATGGGCCCAAACCAGCCAACCTAAAAACGCTTTTACGACCAACTAAAGCAAAGCATTACAGTTAATCGATTCTATGCTGACTTAAGAATTAATTTTTGTCTTATCCAGGGTATAAGTTTCAATGTTTAATTAGCAAAGCCACCAAGAACCAATCCCTTTCTTCCAATATTAGTATACATGCTGCCAAAGCAAGTATTACTTTCTTAATATAATTGATTTTTTTTTCCTTTAGCAAATTTTTCAGTCCAGTTTTTAAATGATATTTGTATGCATAACTGGCATTATGAACAAACACATGGAAATCAGGCTAGTATGATTGTATGTCTTTTCCTCAGTTTTGAGGTGATATAAAAAAATGTCGGTTTAATATTCTACTTTGGGAAGGGGAAGGGTTTATTTATTCATGCAAAAACTATTTTACCAGAAATTTCTATGTTTATTATAGTGAGTTTGTAGGTCTTAAGCTAATTTGTTATGTACATGTACGATTTTCAAAATGGAAACATGAGTTAATAAATTGGATTATAATACTGTCTTTAAAACTGACTCAGAATAAATAATGTTCTCCTAACTTCTGACAGTGCTCCACATTATATGAATTTACAATTACTTTGTCAGAATTATCTTTGAAAACTGAAATTCATGTCTACCAGGTTTAGTTTGAGTATACTATATAGTGTTAATTAAAGACTGAAATTTGTGTTTGGATTATTTATACTTAAATGGACATACCTTGAGGATATCCACATAAGTGAAATAAATAGGGCACAGACAAGTACATATCGCATCTTTTCTCTGGTATGAGAAAATGAAGATGTAAGTGAGTCCTAGAATTATATGTTATATATTGTGAAATAGAAAATGCTCAAAGTAAAATAGGGTGAAGGAGGAAAAATAATGAGATTATAACAAAAAAGTAAGGAAACAAATTTTATGTATGAGGGGGTGGTAGGGTGGGTAGGGCTATGGGAAAAAATGAGAATTAAATTGTGTCTTATACTGGTACAAATCCCCATTATGGAGTGCAATCATGATGCGTATATGTAATGTACCAATAAAGATTTTAAAAAGACTGAAATTTGTGAATGCTCATCCTGCCCATACACACCCATGATGACCGACCTATGGCACACATGCTGCAGCAGGCTGTTTTTAGAACAAAAACTCTCACATCTTCGCCATCGCTGATGCAGGCTCTCAGCCCTGGAGCTTCACTAACACCTACAGAGTGCCATGTTCTTCTGTCACACAGCATCGTGAGTTGTTGGTATTTACAATACGTTACTTGGAGCTGGTCGGTCTTATCATCCTTAAATAGTTTCTACTTTTTCCATCATCTACGTGAAGGTCCTGCTACAAATCAGTGATCACAACTTGAGCTTTCTAAAGGAAAATATAAAACTTCACAGCGCAGCATTCTCACTACAACTTCACACTGCTACCATAAATGTGCTAAAGTACATCGAGTCTAAGAAATGATTTCCGGGTCATTTTCATTTCAGCAACAGACGAGTTTATATAGGTAGACATCTTAACCTCGGACTTCAAAACTAGGATAGACACCCCCACAATGGCTACTGATTTGTCCTTTATTTTCCAAGTTAACTAATTTTAGTCATGATATTTTTACTTTATATTTTTATTTCTATGTTGATTATAAGACAAAGACGCCTTATAAACACATGTTACACAGTGGTACTTCAGTTCATGGACACTTTTGTTTGCAAACAACCTGGTTCAGAAAAAGGAAGCATTGGCAAAATTTTGTTTTTGCTGGCAAATTTGTATTAGGTGACAAACACAACCATGGCTATCTTTCCCGCACAAACGCAAACTTGTAGAATACATTAAGGTTCTTGAACCAAAGTATTCAACAGTGACAAAACTGTATGTGAAACTTTTAACTATTTGGTGTATATCACTGTCCTAGAACACCGAGGAAGTTTCTTAGATAAAAGTGTTGTCCTAATGAAGCAACTCGGTGCAATTATGATAATGCTGATCCATGAAAATTTAATTTCCATATCTGATTAACCCAGATTTAGTAGGCTTCCAGATTTAAATTATTATCATATGCTGATCATATTCACTGAGCAGGTTATTTTTAAGAGAAAAAATAGTTAAAATATGTTGCTTAATTTTCTTGAAAGAATTAACATTAACATAGTTACCAATGAAAAATCATGACAACTTTTAGTGCTGCCATATAGTGCGTGGTCTTGCTTACTGCATGGCATTATGAGAAGTACCTGGATGTCCCTTACCACTCACGAACAAACTGAGGGAAATGTCAGCAGAGCTGACTACACATTTTTTTGCATAAACCTGGACTATTTTGCTATGTAGCTTCCAGACAACTGAAAACTTTGTCAAAATTATTAAAATCCTGTTCCTCCTGGCTTCAGGAATTCCTGTCAAGGTAACATCACCATGTAATGCATGGAGACAGAAAGGTTTGCTCTCTGCAGTTCTGATTTTACTTTGGGGTTTTATGCCATCTACTCTTTCCAGAAGCATCTCAAATGACCTAATAATCCTTTTACAGTAATGTACCCAGACAGGGAAGGCACAAAGGCTGCTAAGAGAGTCTAAGGAATGACTTGACTCTGTACACCTCAAAAACCAAGCTGGAGCTCTACCCAATTTGTACTCGCAGGACTGGAGCAGCATGGGGACCTGGATCCTCGGGGTACCGGATGGGTGAGCGGGATGCAAAGCTGGGTAAAGAGTTTCTTGGTATTGGATCACCTGTAACAGTAAGTCAGACCCAGGTATTGTAAATTGCAAGTCTGTTCAGTGCACACGTCAGGTTTTGACCGCTTAGCAGTTCACCTCGAGTTTGTCACGCAGGCAGCACGTTTGCTCACATACTAACCATCCCCAGTGTCACTCAGACAAGTGTCGTTTCAACTATTCAATTCTTGCATTGAATAAAGTTGATAAAAATGTTGTTTCTGTATCTCCTGTTGCATTATCATATAAAGATTAATGGAAATATGCAAATTTTGGTTATCTTGTATTTAAATAATTGTACTGTTAACTGATTAATAGCTAAATTGGTAATAGATAAGTAATGAAGAACCCCGGAAGATGATGCTAACACTAAGATAGTTTTTGAAAACTCAAAAAAAAGAAATGATCTATGTCACACAAGGTAGAAATGGGTGAACTGCTTGACAAAAGAAGAAACTTACAATTTCTCAGAAATAGGCACAGTGGAGTTGACATTCTAGGTGCAGCTATAAAGCCCATCAGTTGATGCCAAAGCTCAGGAGGCCTAACAGACTCTGCTGAAAGTGACAGAAACATGCGGGCAGCAGGGCACTGTGGCAGGGGAGCTCGGGGCTGCTATTCTCTGCGGTTAGCCCTGCTGGGAGCGGCTGCCTTCCAGAGTAAGAAGCTGGACGGCAACTCGAATTACCGAGCTCCAACACAGCAGGAACCAGATGACTGCACTTAACCATCAAAGCAAGACGGGCACCCCTGCCTAAGAGCGATACTGGAGCCAGGCACGGTGCCTCATGCTTGTAATCCCAGCAGTCTGGGGGGCAGAAGTAGGACGGCTGCAGGTCTAATTCTAGCCTGAGCAACTCAGCTACCAAGAGAAACCCTAAGTAAGGGCTCCAGGATTCCATATCCAGTACCACAGAAAGAAAGGAAGTGAGGAGAAAGGAGGGGAAGGAAAGAAGAGAGGAAAGGTAGCAAAGAGGGAAGGTGCGAGGGAGGGAAAGGAAAACAGAAAGGAAAGAAATTTTAAAAGGGAGAGAAGGAAGGGGGAAGGAAGGAAAGGGAAGGAGGCTCTTGTGGTTCTTGTGCTTGACCTCCAGGGAGCAATTACAAGTGGTTAATACCACACAACATCTAAAGAATCAAGACGGACTTTTAGATAAAGGGGATAGTCAATCAATACAACCCAAAGAAATCAAGAATGAATGATCAAGAGAGACGAGAGACAGTGCTCCCAAACAGTCATAATCTCTCGTTCTGCTTCTGTTAGGTTTTCAAAGTATCACCGTGGGTTGAAGGGGAAGGCAGGTGCACAGCAGCGGGACCCTGAGTGTTAAGGCAAGGGTCCACGGTGACATCCCCATGTCTCCAGAACAAGGACCCACTGCCATCATTTCAGTAGCTGGACAATGGAGAGAGAAAAAAGTGTTCGAATGTTTAGACCACTGGGCAAGGGTGAGGTTGGCACGACTATCTCACCTATGAGAAGCACCATGGTACCTTACAGGAAGAATATTTTAAAATGGAGTCCTGGACTTAGGGTTGTTTCCTAGAGTTCAAAGGTTCTGTAAGCCTATCAATTACATAATTGAAAAGGGCATACTTCATAACTGGCAAGGCACCAACACTGGTTCTGGGGCCTTCTAGTATAGGAGCTGGTAGAATACAGAAGGCCAAATGATTCCACAAACCACCTTCCCAAATCTAACCCAAAAAAAAAAAATAAAATAAAATGCAAAGGAAATCAAATTCAGTGTCATTCTCAACAACAAGAAGTATTAGGTAATTCCAAAATAGCAATTTTAGAATTGTAATAGAAACCTTACATTTAGGTTTTCTTAAAATTCCCTAAGAGCTTCACTAATAAACTCAAGGAAGCTTGCGGCAGAGATGGTAAACTCTTAACACATCACCATCCTGTGCACCAAGGGAGGTACTGTCACACCGTAAAGACTGAAGGATGATACTGGACTATCACAGACTCGACCCGGTGACTGTGCCGAGTTTGGACTCTCTCAGCTCTGAGTGAACATTTTACAGAACCTCACGTGGCCCACTGTATGAAGGACATCAGGTTGAAGTGAAAGAAAAAGATACATTAGAGGCCTCAGTGAATCAGAGGTGAGGAGCTCTTCTGTGTGGAATGAGACAGCCTCACATGTGAGTGAGCTCCACGGTCTGAGGCATTCCTCAGCACATCTCATAATTGTGACCATTAAGAGTGAAGTGCGCGTGTAAGTCCCTTTGGTTTCTAGATACAAAGATTCCACAGTTAGGAATGCTGCTCTGACCCGTTTAAAGAATGATATTACATGCTTCCAGCCTGGAGTGGGACACAGCAGAGGAAGGAGCTCTGCAGCAGGTTTCTGCTGCAATCAAAGCAGCCCTGTTGAGCATGCTCTCGGAGGGACAGAGAAAAAGAAAAGACAGCTGCAGTGTCTATGACCAGCACTAATAGAATCACAGAACAGATCCCAGATTCCTGAGACAAGCCTGCACTTTCTTTAGGAGAGAACTGTATACCAATCATAAACATCTCATAGCATGTCACCGTGCTTTGGCGGAGGGATACACGACCACGGACTACAAGCTAGGTTCTTCTAGATCTCTAAGTCACAGTCTCGTTAAGTCCTGCATCTGGGATCTGGCATGAGAAGCACCAGCAATGCATGAGTATGTGCCTCAGAAGCTCCACACCATTTACTACGATACACATGTCTTTCACTCAACTCACACCTGTGGAGTCACGGGCATCGTCTAAAACCCCCTGAAAGAGAAAGCAGTGACATTGGGCCTGGGTTGCTCAACCTGGTATACAAGTCTAGGTCAAAAATGGACTCTTGCTACACTAAAGCTACTGAGCAGTGGAATCTGGAGACACAAGTGAGAAGAAATCTTTATGGGCATAATTTCAGGTGAAGAAACTGGTCACCTACCTTGTGTGAAAAGACAGATGAAAGTCTGGATATAAAAATACATAATGACATAGCCGGAGGTGAATGGGTTGGCTTATTGGTCAGAAGTCTGGAAGGCAACAGGAAGTCTGAAGAGAAGATGTGCTGATGAACTTACAAGGAGTAAAGACTCCCACCTCGTATGCTAATGCCCACCAGACAGCACTCACCTTGTAGCACCTAGACACAAGTGAGGCACCACACTGTGTCATGAGCTGTCCCACTGATGCGAAAGTGTCGTACCTGGAGGGCGCATGGTAGCAATGAAGGATAGAGTGTTTGGGTCTGAAAGCATGGGCTCTTTGCACCAATACCGAACTAGCAACTGCCAGTGCTGAATGAAAGTCTAACTTAGCAACAAAAAATATCAAAGCAAGCAGCCAGTATGGCCCAATCCCTCAAAAGCAGCACCCAGCTACTTGACAGAAAATTGATAACATCAAACCCCTTCCATTCTGTAAAAGACAGCAACTCACTTTGACTGGAGTCAATCTATATATAAAATGTTTGATTCACCAGCACATGATCCTTGATGACATCATATCAGATCAAGGAAACAATTCTGTGGCAGTGGAAGGGCAAAAGTGGCCATGTCATAGATATACACAGTAGTCCTATCACATCTCGTATCACTCAGAACCTGCAGGCCTGACAGAGCGATGCAGTGGTCTTTTGAAGGTACGTATAGGCTTGTCCTCTAAAAAGATGTCCTATAAGTGCCATCCTTCAGACTCAGTATAGTCATTAAGTCCATCATAATTTTATAGCGCTATATTTCCATGGCAAAGCACTGGGCTGCAGAAAGCAAAGGTGGGAAGCAGAGTGGGCCTGCCCACTTGGGGGAACCTGCCATTTGTATTTCTATGGCTCTGAGCCCTAAGGATCTGAATACCAAACAGAATGGGATATAACTGGAATCTCCTAAGTTTTACCAGTGTGCTCACTTTGGAATTGTTAGCTATCCCCCTCCCTGTATCAGGACTTGAACTCAGGACATCATGCTTGCCAAGCAAGGGGAGTGCACTGAGCTACGTCTCCAGCTACTTTGGGGATTTTTGTACTAAGAGATTAGCAGGCACAGGAAAGAGTCACCGTACTGGTGGGAGTAACCCACTCTAGTCGACAGGTGAAGGTGTAGCTGGAAGAATATATCTGGTACCCAAGTGATCCACTGGGGCATCTTTCATAGTTTCAATATTTTTCAGTGATACAAGTGCAGCAGTCAAGTGC
Organism: Petromus typicus; assembly: GCA_004026965.1. NCBI lineage: Eukaryota > Metazoa > Chordata > Mammalia > Rodentia > Petromuridae > Petromus > Petromus typicus. The sequence goes on from PVIR01011385.1 coordinate 33,110, forward strand.
AACAAGTGCAGCAGTCAAGGCCAGGGTGAGGGTTACAGGCTGCTCAAGGATAAGATTTCTGGAAACCCTGTCAGTAGTTCACCTAGACCAGAAGTGTTAGTGGAGAGCAAGGCGAGTCCAGAATAGAACCTCCCACAGAGGGACTCAACTAGCAAACGGCAAAATAGAATGCTGTTTTATAATAATTGCTTTTAATCAGCTGAAGCTGATAAATAATTGAGTGATTATACCTGGATATGCTTCACTGTGATAGTTAATTGTGGCGTCAATTTAAATAAGAAATGCCTAGAATATTAGTTCTGGTTCAAAGACCCACCCTGGATGTGCGAGGCACCAACCAACAGGCTTGTAGCCTGGATGGAATAAAAAGGGCAAGGAGACTTCACCAGAGTAATTGTGGAGTCTTTTCTGACCGTTGTGTGCTGAGCAACTCAGGTGTATCTTTAGGGTTATTTGACTTGTCAGTCATCCATGAGTATCCTTTTGGGTTGGCTCTGCCCTACAGAGATTGAAAGATCCATTCATTAATCAGAAGAACTTTCACTTTCGCTTCTCAGATTACCATAGAATAGATTTTTCTCTCTACAGTATAAAACTAACCACAGCTTTGCTTCACATTACAGTGATTACACATTACACATTACACAAATACCATTTTAAAAATACACAAAGCCATTTTATGAAGGTAATATTGGCATACCAAAGGCTGTGTAGATTTTTAACTTGTACTGAATGGCTTTGGTAACAGGCACATACACAATCTATGCCCAAAACATATTCACTTTTATCCAAAAATGTTTTCTCACTTCTTTCACTGAACAAGAAGAAAACAATATAATGTCTACTGTCTTAGCAAATGCCTATGAAATAACAGCATTGTCACCTCTACGCACTACATCCTATGGTAAACCTTGGAGACCTCTTCATCTTGTAGAACAGAATCTCTGTACACTCCCTACATCCATCTCTCTGGATGAACCCAGAGAACCTTAAACTGAGTGAAATAACTCAGATGCGAGAGGAGGAAGGCTACACGACGCCATTTCTGTGAGGACCCCAAAACGGATAAAGAGGACAAGGAGGATTTCCTTCGTCTACTTGCCTGACAATCAGCCAAAGGTAGAAAACAAAGCCAGGCTTCAGTGGTTGTGTGGGCAGAGGCAGCCAAGAGAGGCTTGGGTTCCACGCCGCTGCTCTGTTATCTCCAGCCCTCCTCACGGTCATTCCGATTAAGGGAAGAAGGGGTCTCCATCACAGCTCGACAAACACACAGACAAATAACTCAGCCCTTCCAACTAATGTGGACCCTTGCCCTTGGCCTTCCTCCCACTTCTGTTCCTCAGCTTCAGGGTCCCTTGAGAGCCAACCCTGTTGAAAGCTGATCATTTTCAGATGGTAATTATGGTTCTTTCAGTTCATAGGAAACATTCCCTAAAGCCCCAGCTCTCTACTGGCCAAGGCAGTGATACCTCCGTTGTTGAATTTAGTTCACTCCAATTTGTAAAGTTGGAGAAGTGAACATAATTTTCCCATAAGGTGAAAGAGAAAACCAAACAGTTGGTTCTGAGGCCCCCCAAATCATACAAGCACTGTCTGTTGTCTGGGCAAAGTGGCACCTGGACTAAAGAAGTGTCACCCTTCAGGCTGCAGTGAGATGCGATGGACAGCTCACTCTCAGCCCGCATAGGTTTCTTTTTAGTTGATTTTATTGGTACATATTATACGTACACTATGACCACCTTCTACATTGCGAATTTGTACCTATATGCATGACACATCTTGATTCTCATTTTTTCCCATCCATGTAGGTTTTTAAAGTCTGATGTTCAGTTTGACTATTGAGCAAAGTTACAAATACCAAGTAGTTTTTTTTTTTTTAACTTTGCTAGTTGAGTAATGGAAAGTTCCAGGTGCGAATTCTTCAACAACTGAGGTAGCACTGTACTTTTAGACACTATAGTCCCTTCCACCACATCCACAATACTTCAATTATGCCATCACATAACCTTTTTAATCATTTTGTCATTATAAAAAGACTACCATGTATACATCTTTTAGACGTGTATATTTTGATTGCACCTTAGTTCATTTTAAATTTTTAGCAATATCTGTCACAATTAAAAAATAATGTTGATATTTTTCCATTTCAGATATGCTGAACATAACTAAAGTTACTTAAATAAGACAGTACATACACTTTATGGATAAATAATTCATACTGATATGCCTGATTAGTTAAGGAAAGGTGTCAAACAATGCAAGTCAAAGTTTTCCTGTATTGATTAAAATGCCTCAAGATTTGATTATTTAAATCTTGAGTTGTGAATTCCAAAAAGAATATTCACATATATTTGTACATGAAAAAAGGTAAACTTGCAAACTGTGCTTTGCCATCCTACTTCCACTATTCACAAACTCTTAGGTTTGGATGCTTGGTTCTCTGAAAAAAATGAAGAAACAAATGAGCTATAATCATTACTGTATTTTTTTCTTTGTGTACTGATGTTTTTAAAGTATCGACACTTCAGTGTTGAGTCAGTTTTGACAGGGTGAATGCAGAATGCAGGTTTGGTAAGAGTGACTACCAGTCAACCTTGCAGTAAGTGTGCATGCTATCTTCAGCCCCTGGATGAATGCAAATGTGCCTTAAGCCAGATGTGATAGATGGACCCAATCCACCTCTCTAGGGAACTCCTCTCCTCCTATATTCTCTGCCTTGTTGCAGAATATTAGCTTTGCAGATTGCCTCAGGAGGGCCTCTGGAGCTCTGGTTTCTACTGAGTTTGGCCACTAGAGGTAGAAGGCAAACCCAGCCATTTATCCACCAACTGAGCTCCTCAGACTGTCAAGACCTTGCGACTGAAGGTCACAGTTCCTAAGAAAGGTCCATGCACATCTGGCACTTCAGCTTGGCTTGACCATGGCTTTTGCCAATACTAACCTCTCGTCACGCATTCTCAATATTCATTTTATTAAAGTCTCATCAAATTACATAGCTCACATGTGAGTTTCTCGTCTCTTTCCTGCCTCAACTCTGCCTCCTACCCAACACAGGGCCATAAATCACAACAATGTGAAACTATAGAGTGAGTATAAATTTGGCACCTGAGGTGCTCAGCTAATATTAAATTTACTGAGAAACTGAATATCTCTCATGTGATAGTCACTAGACACCACATGCTTTAGATAGACACAAAGGCTCAAGAAAAAATCGCTGGAAATTTTTATTTACTGTTAAAAGTAAATATTGAAACTACTCTAACAATAAACATTCCTGAAAAATCTCCAAAGTTTGCAACTATCAGAAAAGGAAAAAAGTTCTGCTAAGAGAGGTGGCTCTTTTTCTTATTCCATCCCAATGAATTAATTATGGAATAACCTATGTGTGCTGTTAGAGAGGTTGGGTGCAGAAAGTGCAACTCTACAGATGAAAATTACATACAGCACACATAGCATTTTCAATCGCCTGGTATGTAAGCAGAAATGGAGCCTTCAGTGTTCCTCCAGGCTGAGGCAGAAGCGAGGATACAAAGGATCTATACAAGGACACCTGCGTGTAAAACCACTCTGTCCCTGAACTGCTTGAGTCTAAGTGTTCATGAGCAGCTCGAGTATAAACACAGAGATGAACAGAATTGTATTATACTGCGAAAACTGTATCTAAAGCTGGACATCTCCACTGACAACTGTCAAAAGCAGAAGGTTGTACAAACCCAAGATGGCTGCCTGAGCACACTAGGAGCAAAGGGGACAGGGCTACAGCAACACAGGGCGAAGAAGTCCCAGTACCCCCCCCCCCGGCCACGCCAGCCTCAGGGAATGTGAAATGACACCACAGAATACAGGTCACAAAATATATTAGGCTGACTGATCTTTTTGGAAAGAATTAAAAGATTCATAACACAGTGACATATGTGCATCCATGTTTATAGTAGCTCAATTTGTAACAGCTAAAATCTTGTAAATGGCCCAAATGCCCATCCATAAGAGACTGGATAAAGTTGTTCTAATTTTTTTTAATAAAATGGAGTATTACTCTGCCATAAAGAATGACAATTTTAAGTCATTCATATTCAAATGAATGTACCTTAAGGACATACTCATAAGTAAAATAAACAGGACACAGACGTATAACTATTGTATCATTTCTCTGGTATGAGAAACTGAAGGTGTAAATGAGGTCCAAAATGTATGACAAGTATTGTGAAATGGAAAGAAAATGTTCAAAGGGAAAAGGAAGGAGGGGTGACGCGAAAGGGAAAAGGGAAAGAGGGGGAGGGGAAAGTAAAGAAGGAAAAGAAAAAACTCAATGGCGAAAAAAGGAGACAAAACTTATATAGAGACGCTGGGTTTGTAGGAAGAGCAAGGGGAAAGGGAAAAATGAGAATCAAGACGTATCACGTACAGGTACAAATTCTCAACGTTGATCATAATGTACATATAAAATGTACTAATAAAATCAATTAAAAAATTAAATTCCTCCAAATCCATTACGGCTTAAATTGGTGAACTTACTCCACATGCTAAGCTCTCCAGTGCAGACATTTTTCCAAAAAGAAGAACTTATTCATCCAGGTCCTCCCCACAGCCCACAGGCCTGACTCCAAACTCGGCTGTGCCTACCTGTGCCTCTCACACTCATATAGATTCTCTCTCTAGATAGAGAGAAATTCTACTATCCAGAAAGTATGAGAAAACACGTGAACCTGAAGGCAGTAGCAGAGAGGAAGATGAAGATGGACTGAGTGGCAGGTCACGTGACAGGAGGACACTGATCCTCCCCGTGGCCGACGAGAATCGCCCACCCCTCTTCTTCCTCCTCTTCTTCATCTTATGTCATCTTTTCAACCAATTTTGCCCATTTAAATGGAATCAACCAAGACCCACCAGACTGATAGGAGATAATACTAGCTACAGTGGAGGACTGTGTCCGGGAGCCTTCCACAGAAAAATCCTTTTTTTAGTAAGTGTTTACAAAACATAATAAATACATTCACTGTGGGGAGTTAATACATATACACATCTTATCCTTTTTGTTTTCCTTTCCTCTACTCTGCTTCCCCCTTCTTTCATCCCTGTATCCTGTTCCTGTCTGCAAAGGTCTACCTCCGTGTTTCTTATCACCTATCTTGTATTTTTCTCTTTAAATTACTTGCATTTGAGCTTCTAATATGAGATGGACCTTATGATGTTTAAGCTTGTGTGTCTTCTTCCTTTCACTTGGCACTATGGTCTCTAGACGCACCCATTTTCCTATGAATAAGCCCAGTTTATTTTCTTTATGACTAACTTGGACTCTGGGGAATATGAACAACACACAGTCTTTATTCATTCATATGTTGATAGAAACACAGGCTATTTCCAAGATTTAGCTATTGTGAGTTGTGCTACAGAAGAATGTGTAAATAATCACTACAGCATGATATTTTCTTTCCAAGAACAAGGCAAAAAGCAAAATCAGTGAAATGGTTCTAATTCTCTCACACCACCCGCAGCCCTAACCCAGGCTGCCAAACTTTCTTTACATCTCTCTGTTACTAAAAGCTCCATGTTAGTTCACCCCTGTGCTTAACCTGAAGAAGTCACATGATTAAGCAAACAAATTAATTGTTTCATGAAGAAAACATACTCCCAAATTATCTTCCTGTTTGCCTAATCAAAATCTCCCGTTACTACTGCCCATTAGCTTATTATTTTAAAAATCATTAATAGTATGATTCATCACCAGTTTAATCAACCTACAAAACCCTAAAATTCTTAAAAGTTAATCCTGGTACATTAGGGAAAGCTATAATCCAAATCAATAACGTATAAAATGCAGAGTGTAAAGCTTATAACCATACTCTCTGACCCGTGTCCCCCACTTCTCCAAGAAGTGCATCCTGAAGTCTATTCCATCCAAAGAAGAAAAGGAACAGACACACAGGGTCACCCGTGTAGAAGGTGTTTCTGCCCAGAAAGGGTCTGATGGAGCAAGATGTGTCCAGGTTCTGATCATGCTGTCCTCTGGACAGTGCTGGAATTACACAACAGTGCTGGTTGGAATTACACTACCGGAGTATATGCTGGAATTACGTATCATCAAAAGTAATTCTGCTCCACACCATTGTGACTGTTCAAATAGGTTCGATGGGGCAGTAGGAAAATGTATATATAAAAACTCAACAATCAAGCCAGGGATTTAGCTCAGGGATTTAGCCTTGCAAGCATAAGGGCCCAGGTTCAATCACCTGGTAACCACATACAATACTGGGTGTGGAGATTCATGTCCAGCAGCAACCAGTACCACATAGCACAGTGCCGGGCGTGGTGGCTCACGCCTGTAATCCCAGCACTCGGGAGGCAGAGGCAGGAGGATTGCTGTGATGTGAGTTTGAGGCTGAGCTCAGGGCCAGCCTGAACTACAAAGCGAGACCCCGTCTCTAAAAAAAAAAAAACCCTCAATAATCAATAAAATTTGCTGTAAGACTGTGTCCATCAAAAAGTGCTAATTCCTTTATTACGATAACTACCCTTTGGAATGAGCTTGAGAACAAGCAAAATACTTCTTTGGAAAAGGGAACTTGGGCCAGGGATTTAGGTCAGTGGTTCTGGCACCTGCATTGCAAGCTCATGGGCCCGGGTTTGATTCCAGGAAAACAATACCACATACCACATGCTAGGCATGGTGGCTCATGCTTGTAATTCCAGCACTTGGGAGGCAGAGAGAGGAGGTTTGCTGAGTTCGAGGCTGAGTTCAGGATCAGTCTGAACTACAAAATGAGAGTCTGTCTCAAAAGAAAGAAAAGGGAACTTGGAGAAATAATGCCTTTCAGAAACAAACTGACCCATCGAACACAGGGCTTGGGGACAGAACACTGGGCTTGGGACAGCAGGCCTGTACCTTGGCGCCTGCCTCCTGCAGGGCTGGGGTGGCGGGCCCTTACCTTCCCACACTGCTTACATTTTCCCTCCTGCCGGCGCCTGTGCACCCAGTGATGCCGCACAAAATTCTGTGGGGAAACAAAGTTAGAGAAGACCTTTTTAATTTGCAAACCTCAATATACATTTTTTGATATTTTAAGATTATAGATTTATATAAACCATAATTTAAGCTCAAATAAGCACAAAAGCAAAGATACATATTTATGACAACAGTAAGTATGAAATCACTCTGGAAAAATGAAGTTAATTCTCTTTCCTCTGAGAAATTCCACAACTATAGATTCTATCACGTCCTTCTTCCCTGTCTTTCGAGGGTCGGAGTCAGCACCAGCTTACTTACACTACTGTCTTATCAGCAAAACTGTGCAGATCTGTGAATGGCTAAAGGACCTGGGGCTGGGAGGTACCTGAGCGAGCTAAAAGAAATAGCCAGAGAGAAATGAAACGGTGAAGGAAAGAAGCTGGGACAACCGCATCCAATTATACTTATCAAACATATTTAATACTGTCCATGGTGGCCAATGGAACTTACATTCTCAGAAAGAAATAGACCTTTTACTATAAGAGACTTATCTGAAGGTGTTTTACTAGAAAAAGTAAAGGAAGAGAAAACCAAAGGCAAGAGGTGTGGGGAGATGGATGATGATTTGGCAACAATATTGTGCTGGATCCCCAGAAACCTTGAACTACACAGTCCCTCTCCTCCTGGGACGGGAGACAAATAGCCGCTTCACTACCAGCTCCCGGGGCACTAGAAGAAAGAGTGTAATTCTCAGGAGCGGTGATACAGGTAGACCTACTAACTGAACCCAACTCATCCCTCTTAGACCGATACACCTAAAGTCCAACAACTCTTCATTTGTCCTTTTCTGAGATCACACACTTTACCTGATACCAACATGTCTATTGTAGGATCCAGCCATGGTCCCTATTTTCTCATTAGAAGCCCCTTAATATATATTTAGTCATTTAACAAGTATTTACTAAATCCCTACTATGGCTTAGCAGTATTTAAGGTCACTGTTAAGAAAAAAATGTCACTTCCAGGCGTGAAAATCAGAGTGGCAAGAATACCTTCAACAAGCATTATTAGCATTAGTAATGTCAAAATGCAACCTCTCTTTCTCTTACTAATGTCAAGTCAATTTATAGTAAAACTAAAGAAAAACCCTGGAGAGGAGATGGTCTCCTGACTCTAATGGAATATGAGGAAGCGTAATGGTCCCACAAGTTAGTCTGATTTTCCTCTTGTTGTTCCCACTGTCACCAAAACAAAGACAGTTAAGAAAAAAGCTAATAATAATATTACATCCGGATTACTGACTAGGCCCCAGGCACTTTTAAGTATATTTTACGCCTAGTAATTCTTCTAATCTGCATGACAATTTTTGTGACTAGAGGTGCTGTTCAGTAGGAATATGTTAATGAAGTCTCAGGAGTTCCTCCAGTATTGAACTATATGTAGACCGCTTGGCACCCTGCAGGGTAGAGCCCCTCCCTCCCCATGCCTACTTTGCTGCCATGGCAACCTTGACTGCACTCCCTCAACACTGGAGGCCGCGTCCACCTCCTCATTATTCAACAATGAGAGTGTGCATTTCTGACACGTCAGGCCTCCAGGATGCTGGTCCAGCAACCTTGCTGTCGCCTGGCCAGAGCCGTTGGTTCCCTCAAGCTAGAAGACCGGGCTAGGCCCAGACGCAGTGCTCCTCTGTGCGAGCTTACGTGTCCCCCAGGCAGCTCCAGTTCCCAATGCTCTTGTGGCTTCTGGACAGTGGACACCATCCCAGGAACCCGCTCAGTTCTCAGCATCGGCCCAGCTCGGATGTAAGAACCCTATGGAGGGTGAAGCCCTGGGCCCTCCATGCCCTCGCTACCACTGAGCTCCTGAAAAGACAGCCTTCACTCAGGTTTGCGCAGGAATTAAGGGGCAGGACTGCAGCAAAACGCCAATAATTTAGTTTATCGTAAGGCATCTCAGCCAGACGTGCAGGGCATCCCTGTACTCCCAGCACTCTGGGATTCTGAGCCCAGGACTGAGGGCTGAGCCCTATCTGGGCAACATGGTGACTTGGTGAGACCCTTTCTCAAAATCACTCAACAAAAAAAAGTATCATACAGCAGATCCTCAGAGAGTTTGACCCCAGCCATCATCATCCTCATTCACAGGTGAGGGACCTAAGCACGGAAAGTCACATGAAAGCAGGAACTCATCTTCCTTCAGCTGTGTCTTTCCGCTCAAAGATCTCACTCGAGCTGCTTGCACAGGACACAACAAAGGGTTCCAGCGACAGACAGGAGTGGCTGAGCATGTAAAAATGTCAGTAATTAGAAGAGAGAAAAATGGGATACACTTGTTTTTACATTAGCACAAACTAAGGGAGAATGAACAACACAGTTGAAAGAAAAATTCTGTACTTATCTGGGTTATAAATCACCAGTTTAAGGAGGAAATGCTGGTGAATGGGATACACTACTGGGACAGATCGCGGCTGAGTCGTGGGGTCACTCAGACAGGGACAGATCGCGGCTGAGTCGTGGGGTCCCTCAGACGCGGACAGATCGCGGCTGAGTCGTGGGGTCACTCAGACGCGGACAGATCGCGGCTGAGTCGTGGGGTCACTCAGACGGGGACAGATCAAAAGACCAAGCCAACAATTTTCACAAATCAACAATTGTTTAGAAGTCAGATGACTGAGTTCATCATTTGTACTGTGACATATATTATTTGACAAGCATATTTATAATGCCATGTTATTTAGTTTACTTACAAAATAAAAGAAAACATTTAAAATTTTTATTTAAATATCAATATATCTGAGTACTAATCATTAAATATATTTAATATTATTCCTTCTGGAATGTAAGTAGGAAACCCAGAAAATTAAGGCACAGATAAAGTAATCTGCACAAAAATTACTATTCAAGAAAATTGTGACTTACTAAAGTAGCCATACAATCTATAATCTGTGGTTTTAGATTTGAAGATGTCAAACTTCCTTCTACTCATAATTCTTCTTTATCCTGGTATAAGTTTATTTTACTGCGGTTTAAATGTAATTTGATATTGCAATATGAATAGTCATCAATTTTCCAAGATGAATATAAGTATGATGTGTTGTAACTACATTTGAATTTTCAAAAGAAAATAAGCTTAAACACAGACTGAACAAAGTAAAATGTGCAATAAATGTGCACTGAACTGACAATTAAATCAGGGGGTCACCATTTGAGGAGGGGGATCACTGGTTTCCTTCATCAATAAGAAGACATTACCATAGATTGCTATTTCTAATCTTTATTCATAAGCACTTTAATTTTTCAGTTTTCTTTTAACCATTATTCACGGCTCTTAAATTACTGGACTGAAATTTGATTCTTCACACTTATTTCTTTTGGCCGTTTTTCATAGCTCTTAAAATGCTCGACGGAAAGTAGGTTTTCACACCCTCCCTTTGACCTTTATTCATTGCTCCTAAACTGTTGAACCGATGTCAGATCTGAGATTCTCTCACTGCAAAAGCAAGCAGCTATTAAAATAGCAAAGTGGAGCTACTAACACTACAATTTTCATTGCTTATCAATAATTTCTCTATTATTCATATTGTGGCAGGGAAAAGACTATTTCTTTGAGGTTTTAAAAATTGGTGAGATATTATTTCAAGGCATATACACAGTATGATTAATATAAATACATAGCATAACAGCACAGTTATTTTTAAATATCCACTTCCATTCAAAATGTTATTCATAGACGGTTTGCAAGTCCTTAAGAAATAGTAAACCAATCTAACTAGCTTATAACTAAGAAAAATGAGTCCTAAAGAAGCTCAGCTTAGACAAAGTATTTACTAAACAGTTGCCAAGTTCAAGTCCTATGCAGTGATGAGAAAGAGTGATCAGTGATCCTTGCTCTTGCGACTCTCACAATCTCTAGAGAAAGAAGTAGAGATAGAATGTGAACCCAGGCCAAGCTAATTCTACAGCAGATGTTCAACATTTCCACTGAGTAATCTATTAAAATCTCTTAAGAATCTCAAATCAATCATCATCAGTGGTAAGTTTCATCTTCAAAATGTCTCCCTAGATCAAGAGTGTTTACGTGTTCTAGAGGGAATGCAGCCCCTTTGAAATGCATTTGGGCAGCAGACACTCCTTGACTATACACTCTTCATGCTGGCACAGTCACACTGGGTCAAGTGGCACAAGGGATCTCCCAGGCTTACGCTAAAGGAGGAAGACATGGTTAGAGCAGTAAACAATAACACTCATAAGTAATCACAACAAACAAGGTGATCTAAAGGGGGAAGAGCAAAGTGCTTCAACAAAGAGCAATGTGCTATGTATTTACAGGGGGTCCTTGAGGAAGAGCTCTGCAGCACATTGATGTTCGTGACACCCACGAACCTACAGTAACATACACTGTGCTTGCATTAGGACGTGGGACTTCTGGAGGCAACGAGGTCATGAGCCTTCACTGACGGGACTAGTGCCTCACACAAGGGTCTCCGGAGAGTTCCTCCCTCCGTGTAAAGATACAAGAAAGCACAGCTCTGAGCCTGGAAAGTGTCCTCACCAGAACCAAACCACCCGGCACTCCCATCTTCAACTTCACAACATCCAGAACTGGGAAAACAAATTTCTCTGGTATACAAGCCACCCTGTTTCCATTTTGATATGGAAACGTGGACCAAGATAATCTCTGAACTACAGCCTGACTCTAAGAAACAGCCAGTCATGTAAAGAAAGTTTCAATATCGCAATGAGATACACAAATATCCAAAGGGGGTAATATCTTGGGAGGTGCCTTTGGAGCTGAAAGCTCCTTTAGATCTTGAAAAGGCAAGAGAGATGGGCATTTCCCGGACCACACAGGTCTTTCCTAACAAGACAAAGGGTCTGGGTGTGTTCTCAGTGACATGGAAATCACTGGAGATTTTCAAGCTGGGAAATGATGTGACCTAATTTTCATAGAAAGATCACACTCTTAAATCATGGATAAGTTGGAAGGAGAAATTGAAAATCACAGAGAAGCTGCTGCAGCATTAAAAGGAGTAAAATCCCAGTACCTTTGTTTACAGTGCTTACAACAGAAACTGAGATGAATGAATAATGAAAAATATTTTATAAGTAAAATTGACAGGGTTGGCAAATGAATTGCAAGTGTAGAAAACATGGGAGCGGAAATCAGCATGACTCTGAGCTATTCTGAAAAGGTCGTTTTTTGAGGTGCAAAAACACAGGAAGTTTTATGGTGACAGTTTCAATTTTTTATACATTTTGAGATGGCTAATACATTCAAAGGATGTATCAAAGGAAACCCCAAAAATGTCAGCTGGAGATGTAAAGTCAGACGTGTTAGCTCTTTGGACAGAGAAAAAAAGATCACGTACAAACGCCACACCCAGAGGGTTATGCAGAGGTTGGGGCTGGGTAGGGAGAGCAAACTGGAATGGCTGACACGGAGGAGGAAAAGTAGGAGAGAATGACGCTCAAGACAGGAGAACATTTCAAGAAAAATGGAATGTTCATATCTTTACTATTTCAAAAAAAATCACTGCAAATTTTTATTGATTGTTAGAAGTTAATATTGAAACTACTCGAACAATAAACATTCCTGAAAAATCTCCAAAGATTGCAAACCATCAGAAAAGGAAAAAAGTTTTTCTAAGAGAAGTGGCTATTTTCTTTTTATTCCAAACTTGGGTTTGGCATGACGGAGATGCACTTATAACACGAAACAAGCAATTTCAGTGAATAGAGTAGAAACCAACTCAAAACAGGTTGAAAGGATTAGAAGATAACATGCTAAAAATAATTTAAATCTATAATACCTCCTAGAAGTCTGGCGGTGAACACAAAACCGAGAATCTGAGCAACACTTAATTATAGTTTTTTTTTAAAAGATAGAAACTATTACAGTATGTTTACGCTAATGGATATAATCTAGATGTAGTGGGGTGGGAGTGTCTGAAAACGTAGAAAAAGTTGTCGGTAAGAAGACAGTGGAGGAGTTTTGAGATCTCACATGGAAGAACTAGTTTCAGGGAAAGGAAGCAAAATCTCTAAGGGTACACCTCTCCAATTTAATTATCTGTATATCCAAACAGAGAAGGGAAATTGAGACCGAAAGACAGGGAGCTGAGTTTAGGCAAGGACCTCTTGGCTAGAAACGCTAAATCCCACCCTAAGGACACAAGACTATCCCTTCTCTTTTCCCACGCAGCATCTCCCTTTTGAACCACCACTGAGTGATCATGTGCCCACGACCCGAGCGCACAGCGGGGTGGCACTGGGAGCCCCCGCAATGCAGCCGTACCCACAGACACGAGGAGAGGACCACAGCCGGGGTGAGTATCTTCTCCCCCGTCCACAGCCTCCTCCAGCTCCACCGACTGCTTTTCCATGTTTTCTCCCAACCCTTTGGAACTCATCAGTGAAAATGAAATCACTCTTTTTTATGATGTCTTTTAAGCTTTTTTATTTATTTTAATCAAGGTCTTGCATATCGCCCAGGCTGACGTGAGACTCCTGGACTCAAAGGGTCCTTCTGCCTCAGCCTCTTGTTTAGCTGGGACTACAGGGCTGCAGTGCCCCCGCCGATTGCTGACTGTCTTTACAGTGGCTGTGGTGTTGTCTGTGCTCGGACACCTCCTATTCCTAGGCGACTCATTCAGGTATCTCACAGCTTTAGCTACTATCCGTATGTGCTGAAAATTAGCAAATGTCAGATCTCTGGCTCCGTCTCCCCGATAACCTGCAAAATCACATCACAGCTCTCTCGGGACATCTTTAACTGGGGCCCAGGACCCTCAAACCGGAGAGTTCTGTGACTGAATTCATCCCCTCCTCACTCCATCCTCAGATAAACTCTTCCGACACGGAATATATTTTCTGAGGCACAAAGCTGCCTACTCCGGGACCTTCTCTTTCATATCCCCAAACCCCTCAGTGGTCCAGCACGACACCTGCATTTGGTTTCCT